>PVIJ01006300.1:0-93730 GCA_004024925.1 Scalopus aquaticus | reverse complement strand
TCTGTGTGGAGCTTTGATGATGGCAAAGAAAACCCAAGGTTAGAGGTCAAACTACTGAACAGGTCGGGTGGGAGCAGTGAGGGTGGTACAGGAACCCCATCTGCATGACCCCTTTTTGCTGTGCTGTTTAACCTATGTGACATCACTAGGATGCTGACATGATTCTCTCTGTCTTCTATAAGGGGCTCAGAAAAGTTGCTTCAAGTTAAATAGCTAGAAAGTGATACCCTGGCTTTCAGACTTGGCTGTCTGAATACCAACATCAGTACTCTCTCCTTTCCACAGACTTAGACCTCACCCAAGTCCTCAGAGCCCCCCAGCATGACCTGCCTTGGGATAGCAGGGACTTTCAGGGGAACAGGAATTATTATGATCTGGCAAGAAACAGTGGATCCACGGGTGATACAGCAGGAGTTGGCAAACTATGGTCATGGGCCAGATCCAGCCCATCACCAGATTTTGTATAGCTAGCAAGTTCACTGCCATACACACACACACACACACACTATACATATATATATATATATATATATATATATATATATATAGTTTTAGGTAGAAAAATTTAAAAAAGAACAATACTTTGTGATATATAAAATTATATAAAATTCAAGTTTCCACATCCACAAATTTTATGGAACACAGCCATGTCCTTTGTTTACAGATTGTCTATGGCTGCTTCCACATTATGACTGCACAGCTGAATTCAATTGACTTTTGTAGTTTGAATTAATTAGGTTTTTTTTTAAAGGTTTGAGGTTGTTGTTTTTTTTTAAAGATTTATTTATTTATGCATACAAGCTGGGGTACAGGCCAGAGGTGTGGGGCGGCGAGAGGGTTCACCAGAGACAGTGTGGGGAGCAGAACAGGCAGATAGACGGAAATACACTGCTGAGGGGAGCAGCGGGTGAGGCAGGAGAGGTCTGCCAGGCCATGTGGGAATCTCCCTGGCTGGGGGTCCAACTCATGTCGCTGCTGCCGACAGCTCCACAGCGCAGCCCTTAACTGCTATGCCACCAGGGAGGCCCAAGGTAATTAGGTTTTATAAAATCACCTGGAATATTGAATCAGCCAACACTAAACCTTGGTGCCTGAGGGAAATACAGGGTTAGGTTCCTATAAGCCTCTGGTCTCAATATTTTCTTCAGTAGATCAATATATAGTCTTGTTTTGTCTGTTTCTTTTTAAAGAAATTTTATCTTAATATATATTCTTTATTCATTAACATTGAACTTTTGACCAACTGCACTATAAATCATATTTGGAGGAAACTTACCTAACACATGAAATTACCACTTTTAAGGCACATCACATGCTTCTTGTGCATAGGGACACCAGAGAGCACTCAGCGTTATATTTGGGTGCCTTTGAAATGACAAAAAAGGTGACATCAAATGGATCATGAAAAGGACCCTTGTAGACAGTATGAGAGCTGAAATAAAAGGGCAGTTCTCCTTGTTCAACTGCACAGCTGGGGACATGGGCACCAGGTGATCACATTCTTGGCTGCTCTGCCGAAGTCCACAAATGACTACAAAGCCACCACCAGTATTGATTTGGCGGTTACAAATAAACTTTAGTGACTAGGTGAATTCACAGATTTAGAACCCAAGAATAATGGAGATGAACTGTACTTGAAACAGAGACCATATGAACTGCAAAATCTAAAATATTTACTGTGTGGCCCTTTACAAAAATTTTGCCAGTCCTGCTATCCTTAGCCTCCCATAAGGAGAGTCAAACAGACACAAAGAGACTGACTCCTCCCTAACAGTAAATCTCTCCAAACTAGACAGAGTTCATTAAGAACAAAACTAAGCCAGTTTTAAAGTCCTGAAAGTGGATGTTCACTTAATTAAATGCAGAGAAAATTTCCAAAGCATGTAGTAAACTTCAGTTTTTTCCTTTCATAGAGGGTCTATTTTTCATTCAACAAACATTTCTCCAGCACCTTCTAATTTGCATGGATCTGGGCTGAGTATTTTGAGTCATTCTGAGTTACTATTTTAATTAGTAACACCTTTTCACTTGGTCAGTGTATTGAAAACAGAAGTAGTGAAAAGATGCTGAAAGAAGATTTGAAACAAAAAGTCTGGTCACTTTATAACTTCGATGATCAGCCTCTGAAAACTGGAGAAGCAATTTGATTGCTTGTTATGACTTTCTAATTTCCACAAAGGGTTTGAAACATCTCACAAAGCACATGCAAAAATCAGAGGCAGGGAGAGTAGTAGGGGGAGGGGGTGTTTCTGAGAAGCAATGCAATTCCAGCAGGTGGGTCACAGGGGCCACTGAATTGTTTTATTGAGTTTCAATTCTGAGATTCTCATCTCATAAAAGTGGGGTGGTTAGAAAGTCAGATCTGAGTAAGGTTTTCTGCAGTTTGAGGTGTGAAAGGCTTTTCTCATGCCAGGTTTCTTGGCATGGCCCCAGGAGCCTGAGGGGCCCCCAGCTAAGCAGATCCCAACCAAATACTCAACTGCTTCCAGCCCTGGCTCTTGCAGCTCCCCTGATCAAAGTGCAGCTCTGTTTTCTTTGGAGACTAAATATTAAATATCTAGGGATTTACTTTTCCAATGTCTGTATCCAAAGAAAGAACCTGGAGTACCAAGAAGGATGACAAAATAATTCTGAAATAGGGGCCTCCCTGGTGTCACAAGGGGTTAAGTCTCAGCACTATGAAGCTATCACCAGCCACTGCAGCACGAGTTCGATCCCCTGCCAGGGAGCTGATTCACATAATGAAGCAGACCTCTCCTGTCTCGCCCACTGCTCCCCTCAGCAGTGTATTTCAGTAGATCTGCCTGTTCTGCTCCCCACTCTGTCTCTGGTAAATCCTTTCACATTCACACCCCTCCCACACACCTCTGGCCTGCACTCCAGCTCTTGTATGCATAAATAAATAAATCTTTAAAAAAAACAATAATTCTGAAATAGCTCTTCATAGGAAACTGTTTCTCAAGCAGCCTTTGGATAAGAGCTGGAAGGTACCAGTACAAGGCTTAGAACCTATTTCGTGTCATTAATCAAGGGACAATCCATAGACTTTAGAAATATTAGACTGGAAGGTGAAGGATCCACAAGCAAAGCCAGGAATTCTTTTTCAGGAAATCATTTGGTTCCGCCCTAGCTACAAACAAGTCACAGCTTTATTTTACAGAGAGGGCTGGAGGTGACTTCATCCTGGAAGATTTTCAAAGTCTACCACACCATGAAAAAAATTCCAGTAACACTGACATTTGCATGGACATAAAAAGTATATTTCTTCTTCATGAAAAGCAATACCTGAAGTCCTTTTTGCTCACCCTCTTCTAGGTGGCTGACCTGTTTCTTCTTCCAGTTTCTTGACATGGATACTGAGGCTCAGACATAAATAATTAGAGTCCTAGAATACTGACCCCACTTAATTTTCCCATTAATTATGTCCTATTACCCCCAGGCAACCCTCAAAGATATATCAATAGTGTAGCCAGGTGTGGGATATTAAGGAACAAGCTGTGTCCCTGGTAACAGGGCCAGAATCGTGCTCACTTTCTACCCCACAAATGCAAGCACCGCAGGACTGTGAGCTGGACCTGGACAGAAACAGATGTCATTCTCAAATACTGCAGCGTGGGTTTGAAAACACTTGCCCGAAGTCAGAATTCATCCTGGGGACTGGAAGTGCTAATAATCCACCTTACCATTTGATCCTTTGAAGTGAATTCTGCATGAGGAGAATCATACAATGAGTAAATTGGAAATCTCTACACTGAAATTCATTCCTCCTCTCTTCGCCTTCCCCACCAGGATACTCCAGGAACTTCTGCAGGTTTTTAAGTAGTTCCTATACCAGAGACATACTAGGTGTTAAAGATAATGCTAACAAATGATCAGATGAGTAGACCAAGAGAGATTTTGTGTGGGGAATTAGTTGGAAGGGATTTGTTAACTGCAGATGTGTAGTCCTGGCAAAGTAGAATCCCAGATTCCAGATGCCCCTTGTGCATAAGGCAAACGAATCCTCCTGCCTTCCTCCGCCCATATTCCCCCCACCCCCCACCCCAGTCTGAAATCACCTGTGAACCCTGTCCTGGCAGTTTGCATTTGGAAGCATTTAAAAGGTGCTGGGAAGTGTGAATAACAACTAGTCTGAAGGCAAAACCTCAGCCCTTCAACCTCATTTATGTCTTATTTTCCTCCCTAGTATGTTGCAAACACATTAACTCTCTTCATGGCTCCTAATTACTCCTGGAAGAGGTGAGGTTTTGGTATAGATAAGGAGACTTCTTTATCTGGAAAGAGAGAGGTAGGCTGGAAAATAGAGGGTGGTGATTAAATTACATAAAACACATTTCCTGTCTGCTACAGACTTGGGTCTGACAGGTCAAAGATGTTAAAGGTAACCTTCCCCAAAATACCTTTTTTAAACCTAGATTTCTACTTATGAGCTGTTTGTATTAAGTGAAATAAATATCTTAAGCCTTTGTTGCTTGTTTTCCAAAGGACTCTGACACATCATTTTCCTGAACCCAGACCTGACACTGGTACTTTCCTGATAGAAACTACACACTCTTCATCCTGTCTTCAAAGGCAAGTCTTACTGTGAAGTACATTGGGTTTGGCCACACCGTTTTCAGAGCTCTGGGTATATTCCAGGGGCTGTGTTAAGTGTTGGGGACAGAGAGTGGAGTAAGGTAATATTTACTCTTAAAGAGGTTACTGTCTAGCAGTAGACCCAGACCAAAACCAGAATAAGTTAGAAAAAAAATAGACAAACTCAACCAATGACAGAATAATGTGGCAAACCCGAATTCAGAGGACAGTCGCTTCACTCACCCTGTGGGGCTTCTTAAGGTCTCCTGAAGGACTACGTGAAGTTGGCTGGGCAGGGTTTAGATTTTCCCGTTCTTCTCTCTCACAGATGTGAGAGGCAGGACCCCTCGCTGCCTGGCTTGTCACGCCCAACTCACTAACAAGGATAGAAAGGCTAGAGCAAGTGCTGGAGATTCTTAAATCCCTCCCCACCCAGGACATCCTCAGAGACACCATGTTTTGAGAGTTGATGTCATCAATTAAAGTGCATTGATTAATCAAATCCAATTAATTTTGTCTTATAATTTATCCAAACCACATATAACTGGCAGTTGAGACTTCTGATTATCCCTGGATAGGAAATGATACAACACTGGGGAGGGTATAATTTCTTATCAAATCAACAGAATTTTAATTAGCGTGTGCAGACTTATTGTACTAAGACATGATTTGCCTCAGCCTTTGCTTGTTTTGGGTTTTTTAAGATAATAAAGCAATAACCAGTACTTCATTCTGGGAATTTTTTTTTTTCTAACCTATATCCCTTGATAGTGAGTTGAGAGGTGTGATAGCCACCTTTTCTAATTTTTAGTAAAATATCCTGAAATATAATCAAAGTAGGCTTAAGAAAAAAGGAAAGACCCCCTAACCTCTCCTCTTATGTTTATTTATTTTTTTATAGTTTTTTAAAAAGATTTATTTATTTATGCATACAAACTGGGGTACTGGCCAGAGGTGTGGGATGGCGAGAGGGTTCACCAGAGACAGAGTGGGGAGCAGAACAGGGAGACTAACAGAAATGCACCACTGAGGGGAGCAGTGGGCGAGGCAGGAGAGGTCTGCCGTCATGCCATGTGGGAATCTCCCCAGCTGGGCTTCAAACTTGCCTCACCACTGCCGACAGCTCCATAGTGCAATGCTTAACCGCTGCGCCACCAGGGAGGCCCCTCTTATGTTTATTTTATGATGATAGTGTGGCTATATAAAGTGTATATATATAAACACACACATATATATGTACATGCATGCATACACACACACTATTTCTTTTTATTATGATTATTATTCTTTTTTTATTCCATCCAACAAACCACCAGAGCCCATGCCCTGTCTGGGGGAGGGAGGCAGCCAGGGAAATACCAACTTTGTGATTCAGGGACTCTGAATATCAGATAGTCTAGGACAACTTCTGACTTTTTTATCTGCATATAAATTCCATTTAATTAAGTTTTTTTAACGCCAGTCACTATTTGTTCCAGTCCTCATACCTGTGCAGCCTCCAGGCCTTTGTAGAAGAGTTTCATAAACAAAATGTATTATCTCCAATAAGCTAGGGAACCAGGAGCTTAAAACTTCAAGCTAAGGGGAAAAAAAAAGAAACCCTTAGGTTGCTGATAATTATCAAGGAACCCATCTCCCTATCACATGGCCCTGGGAAATTACATAAGGTGACCTTGAGGCACAGGGCCAGCAGTCCCGGCCTCTCAGTTCTTCTCGACGCCAGGACATCTCGAGATCATGCTGGTTGTGTCTACCACCCTTGCAAACCTAGGCCTTAGGCCAGGCTTCTCCCAGGAAATCTTGTGTCTATTTCCATTGCCTCCAGGGTAGCTCCACTTAGATGCCCTGTGGAAGCCTCAGTATCGCCACAAGCTACCTGACTGCGCTTTTCCAACTTCATCTCAAATCTGTTTCTGCTCCTGAGCTGCTTATCTCAGACAGCACTGTCACCATCCAGCCAGGCGGAGGAGCAGGATGGAGACTGCACCCTTATCTCCCATCGCTTTCATTCCAACAGGATTGTCCTGGGGTTTTACCCCCTGTTTCTAGTGCTCCTTCCTTTTTGTCCCCACAGCAATCTTAGCTCTGGCATTCGTGATTTATTGTGGGTACACTTGCTTTCCCTCCTCAAACCTACTGTGTCTCACTGCCTGCACACCCTTCTCTTAAAATATCACATCTAGTTCTATCGCTACTCTCCTTAAAAGCTTTCCAAAGCTTCTCATTGCCTGTGGGGTGACATTGAAATTCCTTAGAAAGGTATAAAAGGCCCCCTGGTTCCTCTTCTCCGGCCCTTCCCCTGCCATACCTTCCCTAACAGAGCACCCTCTGCCAGCCCTCCAGAGCGCTCCCTGCTCTCCACCAAGCCAGACTCTTCCAGGCTGCACAAGGTAGTGTCTGCTTGGAAAGCCTGCCACCCCTCCCCCCCATCATCCCTCAACACCCAGCTCAGATGTCATCTCTTCCACTGGGCCTCTGGTTGGAGGCTCCACTAAAGCACATTTAATTGAAATGATTTCTCTATCTGTCCTTAAAAAGACCCTAAGTACTTTCCAAGTCAAGATGATGGCTTCTACTTCTGCGGCTTTCCTTTGTGAGTACTTAGTAGGTGCTCAATATCTGTTGAATGACTAAGTAAAAATTGAGGGCCAATGCTGATCAATTCTAGAGACTCCATAAGGAAACAAAGCTGCCAGGACTTAACCACCTTGCTATTGGGGTCCCATCCGGAGCTTGGATTGCTTTCACCTTAATATAATCTGAAGAGTATGTGTAGTTTATTAGGAACTTATTTAAACTGGAAAGAGTAAGAAGCAGACTTTCAAAAGTGATAATATTTACGTAGTACTTACTATGCATCTGACATTGTTCTAATTTCTTTACTACTATTATCTCTATTTTACAGATATGAAAACTGAGCTTAAGTTAACAATTTCCCTGAGATCACACAGTTAGAGTGAATGGCAGTTTGAATCTCTGAGAATCTGTCTGGAGTCTGGCCTGCTACCTGATACAGAATAGTATAATAAGAAAAATAACAATTGCTAACAATAGTTTAATAATAAAAACAGTAGCTAAAAATAGCAGTAGCTCACCATGTTCTGTTCTAAATGTGATTTATCTGACTGGCACTCTGGATGACTCAATCTATCAGTGCTTTGCTTTCCCCAACTATAAAATGGAATAATAATGCCTCCCAACCTCATAGGTTTGTGGTGAGGATTAAATAAGATAATACATGGAAAAACGAGCATCATTTAGACCTACTTGCTTAAATGAACAAAAATCCATGCAATCCGATGGATCCTGATTTTTGGGAGTAAATGTGAAGAAAGTGGAGATGACATTTCTGCCTGACAGTGATAAGGACCCAGCCTTAGAGAGTCAGAGGTGTGAATGAAAATTTTACCAGGGCATCTGATGGAGGTAAACTCAGAGAGAATTATCTAACACTGACGGCTGTCTGCTATTTACTGGGGAGAGAGGCACAAAGCCCCTCCAGGGTAAGCATTCTCATCCACACATGGTTCTAGCCCCTTTGCTGCTAAAAACCCAGGGCAGTCACAGCCTGTCCAACCCTGCTCCCACTCCTGGAAAGTTAGATGCTTGGATGCCGCTCTCTCGAAAGTCCTGTCCAGCTCAACATTCCCTGACACCCTGGCCCTCAGGCTCTGGCTCTCCAAGATTCTTCATTAGCCTGTCTTTCTTTGCTGTCACAGAGGAAGGCATGCTCCTTCCTGTTTTAAAGCCCCTTTCCTCCTGTGAACCCTCTCCTCCCCTATCACTCATGTGTCTGTGTGTGGGGGGCAGGGGGAGGGGGTGCCTTAAGTATCCCCTTCCTCTACATTGGCAAATTTCCTTTGTTTTCAAACATATGCATCTGTGCTCCTGAACTTAACTTTTGCCCAAATCTGCTTTTTCTAATTTTTAAAAAGAAGTATTTATTTTTTATTTTTGCATAGAAGAACTGGGGTGTAGGCCAGAGGTGTGGGACGGGGGGAGGGTGAGAGATTCACCAGAGGCAGAGTGAGGAGCAGAACAGTCAGATATATTGAAATATACTGCTAAGGGGAGCAGCAGGCAAGACAGAAGAGGTCTGCTGCAACATATGTGGGTTAGCAACCTGGCCAGGGGTCAAAATCAGGTCGTAGTGATGATAGAGCTGAGACTTAACCCCTAGGTCACCAGGGAGGCCCCCAAATCTGCTTTTTCTAATCACTTTTACCCTCTCTATGGCTCTCTCCTTTACCTGCCGAACACATTGAGTGGCTTGGCACCTCCTCTAGTATTCCCTCTGCAACACCTTTAGATAGTTCTCCTTGTCCAAAGGGGTCAACGGACAAAGGAAGTAATTTTTCTGCTTTGCAGATTGAAGAAAATCTTAGAAACTAATTTTTAAAAGCTTTGATTTTTATAGTGGGTTTCTTTCTTTTTTCTTTTTTTCGAGAGATGTAGGATACGAAGGGGAGGCACATGGAGGTATGAGCGATGAAAGAGGTGATGGAGGGGCCTGAAGGAAGACAGAGAAAGAAGGCAGCCTGGGAGGCCAGGGGAGGACCCTGCATTAAGCTGGTTTGAAGATCAGGGGAGAAAAACAACAGACACATTCATGTGAAAGAACAGCAGCCAAAATGAACTGAGTCTGGATACCCAGGGGATATGAAAAGAAGAGGCCAAGAAATCAGCGTGAAGATGAAAGTGTCGCCTATTGGCATTTTATTAGGAGACTTAAGAAAGACAGTTTGACGTTTAGGTGTCTTCAAACACAGAGGGATGTGCAGTGAGCTGAACTAGACTTTGGCATTTTAGTGAGTCTATTTTAGAAAGTAGAAAGCCAAATGTGGTGCTTCTGTTGTTTGCTTCCTGCCTGTACTGCTTCTTTCTTCTTTTGTTGCTTACATGAGGATTTTATTTGGAGATGTCATCCCTTCTATTTCCTGATTTTATCTTTATTTGTACTTTTCTTGGGATTAAATGGTTTGAGAATCAGAGAAAACTAGAAAGTGGGTGAAATCAAATAAATGGATTTGTGAGTCTTTGAATTTGCTTTCTTATTCTGTTAGGTCTGCTATGTCATGAAACGGCACTGTCAGCAATCACCAACAATGCCACTGATCCTTTCATGTCAGGCTGAGGTACCTACTGAAGTCACCACAAAGTTGAGTTCATGGATAGTCCTGTTGGATCTCTCAAGGTGGAAGGTCAACTAGGGATACCTCAGGGGACACTGTGGCAAAAATTAATGTGACCCCCTAGTGTTTGTAACTGTACCCTCATCCTGCCTTACCATCCAGGACCTTTTGCTTCTAGAAATCCAGCATCTTCTTTCCTTTCCAGATACTGTCAGGAAGACATATTCTGTAGTCAATATTCTGGGGCTTGAGGTAAAATAGCTCTTTGAAATATTACAACATTTCAAAATAACAGTTGTATCAGGGGGCTCAAATTTCTTCTTGTTTTAATAATTTTCACAGATTGTGATTTTAATTTCCTGCTTTCTTAGAATGATTTTAGTGATCTATTTATAGTTTTACATTTTGAAATGCTGCCACAAAGAAGAGCTTAGATTATCTTTGTTATTGGGGAAAAAAAAAAGTCTCCTTTGCTAGTTCTAGAAGTCAGGAAAAAAAGTTTCTCTGGCCTATGACAGCAAACCCCCCATTTCCTCCAGTAGCACCTTCTGTGCTAAGAGTTTGATCAGGGAGAGGTTCCTTCCCTGACTCCCAGTGCTTTTCACCGATTACTCAAATCAGGTAGTAACAGAAGTTGTTTCACACTTTTAAGAGATTTCTAACTTTCATTGGTAATTACAAATATTACCTATGCTACAAAACAAGAAAATAAATCTATTACATTTTAGTAAGTTACACTGTTTCAGAGGACAAATATGACAATATTGAAAAAGAGCAGATCATATTAAGAAATATAATGAGTCCTTTGGAGACAAAGAGCTAGGAACCTCCATTGAAGGTATCTTGGAGTGGTTACCAGTGAATTATGGGTTCGGATATCTTATAGTTATCAAACCTGGATCAAGAATTCCTATCATTGAAGACTCCCCTGGCCTCTGACAGCTGATGCTGAGTGACAGTATCACCAATGTGAAAGCAAGCCTGGCCACCAAGGACAGAAAGCTTTGGACAGGCATAGGCCACAGAGGGATAATCGAGGTTGTTAGAACAGCAACATCTATGAGGTCCCCTTTGCTGAATTATGAAGTTTTTCTAAATTTTTTTTTAAAGATCAGCTACATCTTTATCTGAGGTCTGGAGATGTACAAATACTCTAGTAGCAAAGAAAGATCAGCTAACTCAAGCTTGAGAAATGCAGAAGCTGGTCAAAGATTGGGGGGATGCAATTTTAAACCTGTAACTGGGGGGTCTGTTGAGTGGGTGTTATCTGACCCAAAAAGTAGCCAGTTAGATTTTTACAAATATTTACATTTTCCTTTCCCTCCTTCTTTTCTTCCTTGTTTCCTTCCTCCCTCCTTTCCACCTTCCTCTCTCCCTCCCTTCTTTCCTTTCTTTTTCTTTTCTCCTCCCCCAAGATTATTATAAGATGTAAAGAGAGAGCTGGGAATTGAACTGCTTGGAAATATTCTTATATCTTTTAAATAAAACTTGTACCATGGATACAGTAGCCATTTAGCTACATATAAATTAGTGAAATTTAAATTAATTGAAGTGAAATAGGATCAAGCATTCAGTTCCTCAGTCACCTGAGCCACATTCCAAGTGCTCAGCAGTCACATATGCTGGCAGCAAGCTCTCCATGCAGACATGGAACGCATCCATCATGGCAGAAAGCTGTGCTGCTCAGAGCTGCTCTAGAATTTCTTGAGTCCCTTTGCAAATATTACTTTATTCTGTAAGCCTCCCTACCTCTACCTTAAACTTTTTCATGTTTTCTTTTTTTAAAATTTTAGACCTTTAAAAAAAAAAAGATTTATTTATGCATTCAAGATCTGGGGTGTAAGCCAGAGGTGTGTGTGTTGGCGCTGGGGGAGGTGGTGGTGGTGAGAGAATTCACCAGAGACAGAGTGGGGAGCAGAACAGTCATATTGACTGAAATACATTGCTGAGGGGAGCAGTGGGCAAGAAAGGAGAGGTCTGCTGCGTTATGTCAGCCATCTCCCTGGCTGGGGATTGAACTTGTGGTGCAGTGGCTGCCTGTAACTTTACAGTGTCGAGACTGAAGCTCTTGCGCTACCAGGGAGGCCCCTAACCTTTTTCATTTATAAGAGAAGGATAATAAGATCTCCTTCAAAGGACTCCTATGGAACTCAGATTAGATATTAATTGCATATATTCCCATATATCCAGTACCAAGCACTTTATAATGCTGAATAAATGGTAGCTCATTAGCAACTCCATTCAGACTCTAGGCAAACACTTTTGTATTTAAAAGAACGTGTACCCTAACAAGATTTCTGAAACAACTCCCTTGGAATCAAACTACTTGTACGGGAACAAGTTGCTGATCATTTTTGATGAGAACCATTCTCAGAGTTGTAAGCAGGTGTAGTTTTTGCTTCCTCTAGCACTTTGGATCTTAAAAAGGAAAGAGAAAGAAAAAACTCTACGAGGAGCTACATTTCAGTCCTGAACTGATTAACAACAACAAAAAAAAGTCCAATGAGATGAAAAATCTCTGCAAAGAGCTATTTATACTCAAAGTGTCAAAACATCCTTGGGCCCAGACAGGCCAAGCGGCTGCTCTAACGGGAACTGTGTATACACAGCAAAGGTAATTACTTTAGGCTACAGCTGCCAACATGATTTAGCAAACTCCCTGCCTGCAAAAGACTAATCATCCCCTGGAGAATGAACCCAAATTCATCGCCACTACACAGACTTACCTGAGTTCCCTTGCCAGGGCTCTTTGAGGCCTTTTGTAATTTGCATTCCTTGGGCAAATGGAATTTAAATTCCTTAGGCAAATTTCATCGTGATGGAACACCAAGATGACATGCATGCCGTGATCTCATTGTTTAGGATTTCTGCTTTATAATCATTAATGTATGCTTCAACAGGCAGGTGAGGTGAAGCATTTGGGCTGAATTCCACTTCGCTTTCAGGAATGCTCCTTCATATTTGAATAACTCTTGCTTTTCAAAGTACCTTCCCAAATATCTCAGTACCACATTATGATATTCTTGGATTGTGGGAAAGGCATGAGGTGTTGCAGGAAGAACTAGGATTCTGGCCCGGGGTGCAAGTTAAGATGCCTGTAAGCAGGGTCTCCCTGGTGGCGCAGCTGGTAAGCACTACACTGTGATGCATGCGAATTTGATCCTCAGCGGGGGAGATTCCCACAAGGCATGGCAGACCTCTTCTGCCTCACCCGCTTCTCCCCTCAGCAGTGTATTTCCATCGATCTGCCTGTTCTGCTCCCCACTCTGTCTCTGGTGAACCCTCTCACCACCCCACACCTCTGGCCTATACTCCAACTTGTATGCATAAATAAATAAATCTTAAAAAAAAAAAAGAAGCCTCTAAGTAAACAGTCTCCTTCTACCTATAAAGCAAATCAAGATCAGGGCACTGGGCAGGTTTAAATTTGACCATATGTCAAATTATTCTGTGCTTGCAAGTGGGGTGAATCATGTCCTTCTGTTTCACAGAGGCCAAAATGGAGTCTTTGTACATTTCCAGTCATAGTCTCAATTTGCCAACAGAATTGTACATTCTTTCAAATATTAGCCTGAAACAAAACTTTTGCCTATTTATGTTGACCTAAGTAATTTCGCCTTATATATCTCAGGAGTGGGGTGAGAAATACCAAGTTCCTTTAAGACATTGACTAACATGGCCATTTTGCTATGGACCTTAATTTTCTGAGAGGTACTTTCATCCTGCTGCTGAGGCTCTTACTGTAACAGGCTTCGTGATTAGGGAAAGATGGACAGATGGGAGGTAGTCTAGGGGGTAGCGGACCTGAACTGTAATCTTTCAGTGCCTGGTGTCGATTCCTCACTAACTCTCCAAGCAACATCCTTGCCTTAGAACAACGATAAAATCTATGCTTCATGGGGTGTGTGTGAGCCTAAATAAGTGTATAGAAATGGACAAAAGTGGTATAGAGATGAACGTAGCTATACAATCCCAAATACTCCTACAGTCTTTGTCTCTCTCCCTGTGCATGCATACGTGCACATGTACACTCCCCCCCACCACTGTAACAAGTGATTGTGGGAAGCATCAATTTGAACTGTCTTAATTTTTCATTTAATATTTTTACTTTTCAAAAATCAGGGCTAGGGCCTCCCTGGTGGCGCAACAGGTTAAGCACAGCACTAGGAAGCTATCCAGAGCCACTGTGGCACGAGTTCAATCCCTGGCCAGGGAGAGTCCCACATGGCGCAGCAGACCTCTCCTGTCTCGTCCGCTGTCCCCCTCAGTAGTGTACTTCAGTCGATCTGCCTGTTCTGTTCCCCACTCTGTCTCTGGTGAATCTTCTCACCACCCCACACCTCTGGCCTACACCCCAGTTCTTGTATGCATAAACAAATCTTTAAAAAAATAATATTGAGTTTGGAGTTTAGCTCTTTTCTACGCCCAGTGAAGAGATTGGTTAACATTCAATCACAGGGAACTCTTCATTTTATAATTAGCATCCACTTAGAAATCTATCTCATCTTTGCCAGTTTAAAGATTCTGTTAGACTTGGGCCTCCCTGGTGGCGCAGCGGTTGGGCGCTGCGCTGTGGAGCTGTCGGCAGTGGTGATGCAAGTTCAACACCCGGCCGGGGCGATTCCCACATGGCGCAGCAGACCTCTCCTGCCTTGCCCGCTGCTCCCCTCGGCAGTGTGTTTCCGTTGATCTGCCTGTTCTGCTCCCCACTCTGTCTCTGGTTAACCCTCTCACCATCCCATACCTCTGGCCTGTACCCCAGCTTGTATGCATAAATTAATAAATCTTTAAAAAAAAAAAAAGATTCCGTTAGACTTAACAATCTCCAGTTTCTGCAATCTAAAATGGGCCATGATGAGTCAAGGGGAGACTTACGGCAGATGATATTCTAGATTCTCTCAAATGACCGAAATAATTCAATCAGTTCCATTTAACAAATAATAAATTTATTAGGTGCCTACAAGTACGAAACACTGAAAGCTGCTGTAGGGTATTATAAAGATGTGTAGAAGAGCCCTGCCCTCAAAGAGCTTACAATCTAGGCAATTAGTCACAATTAGTAAGTTGTGGCAATATCACTTTATATAGCTTAAGCAGAGTTCTTGAAAACGTTCACATCCTTTGAATTCTCCTCTTGTCAAATATGTAAGGAATCCTTTCAACAGGAAAGCTAAACAGTGGGAAAGAGACCTTTTGTGGAATTAATCAGTGACCTTGGCTTTGCTTAAGAGCATCTTTCTGTTGCTGTTGCTTATTCTTGTAACTTTCTCAGCACCGTTTCCTAACGACCTTTGTTTAGAGAGACTCTCCATGCTTCCTGAACCTTCACCAGGGTTTCCTGTTTGTTAGTGAATGGCTCAGTCGCAGTTTGGCCTTGGGATGATTGGCAGTCCGATTCTTCCTTCAGCAAATCTCTATTTTAGTTGATGCTAGAAATGGTATGTTTTGCAATCTGTGGGTTCAGGATGGGAGTGAGATGCCATACAAAGAAAAGCAGGCTAGGCTTTTCCCTTACTTGAACCATTTCGTAGTGCACTTATTGATTATATTCTATACAGATATAAGAGTAAGTTATAAACCTCTTCTTTTATTTTTATTTTTCTCTCACTTAGACTGTATTCACGTAAAGTGTATTTACATTGGGAAAAAAAAAAAAGCCTTGAGGTACAAAACCCAAAAGAATATCTGAGGTATAAATACAAGTATATTTTAAATAATAATCTTTATCATGCTTTATCTAGGTTTGAAAGCACAGTGGACATGTGTACATGTTTCTTAATAGAATGGTATCTACAACATACAATTTTACAAATCTGAAAGTCATTAAAATGAATATACAAGTATATCTTCATGAAGAACACTGATATCCAAAATACTCAAATTTTAAAACTCTGATCTGCCCCCCCATTCTTCAAAGAACCTTTGAAATAACACTGACAATGGTAACTAAATTATAACAAAATAAAAATCCTTCTTACAAGTCTCATTCATACATTACTCACTTTTGATCCATACAAAATAAATTCACTAATACTGTCTCTTGAGTCAATCTTTACCATTTACAGTAAAACCTGTATAAAGACCACCCTTCCAAAAAACTATGCTGGTGTTTGTCTTTCTTTCTTAACTGTATTACTATTTTCATTGCCACTAAAATATATTCCAAGGACATCATTATAAAGGGAAAGAAAAAGAAATGTAGGAAGAACAACCAAGATACAGTCATAAAACCAGAAACCTATTTGCTGATAAGGACAAATTCAATTAAAATGTGCAGCTTTCAGAAACACTGTTAACAACAAAGAACTTTTGTGGTGAGGTTAAATTTACAGGGATTTCCTTGGACACAGAGTTGCCTATGTTCCTATACAATGTCTTATTGAGTTATTGTTATACATGAAAATGCAAAGAATTCTGAGAGGTAAAAGTTTTGATGCTTGATTCAGGAGCAAATGTTTTAGTGTTTGGTTTTTAAAATCAAAACAAACAAAACTTTGTAGTTAGTCAAGCAGGGAAGGGTTTCCATCCCTGAGCTCACCTATACTGGTTAAAACTACATTATTACTTGCAATCAGGTCTAATGACAAACTGTCTGAAATGGGACATCTGAGTATATTTACTATTTTTAAGATAAAGAAGAGGTTGGTGGAGAGGGAATATGCTTCATAACTTGTGAAAAAACAATAAATGGACAAAGGTGTTGGGATCTCTTTCTGGATGGATCTGTGGATAGTCAGATATTCCAGGTTAAACTGAACCTGATGCACCAATACCCTTCTTGGAGGCGTCTCAGTGTGCCAGCCACTGCATTCCAACTTCTCCATCTACGCCACTCAACCAGCAACAAACACACATACACACACTCCTTTGTGCAAACCTTTCTTTGCTCATCTCAGTGAGAAAACTTGTCAGAGTACCAACTATTCCAGTGGATACACCAGTCCCTCAGCACACTGCAAATAAAATGACATAGGTACACATACACAAACATCTCAAGAGAATGAAGTATCTTCATTTATCTTCTGTAATGTATTTATAGAATTTTGCTTCTCAGAAGCAATTTGAATAAGAATACATTTTTGTTTTGCACAGTCTTATATAATTCCAGTCAAGGTCTATAATATAAACCTTAAACAAACAGGAAGCAGCTTTAAAAAATGTATCAAATCTCTCTAGTCCATTCCTAGATTCCACCTTGTAGTTTTGTTTTTGCAGAATCCATCCTCTTGAGGACTGGCAAGAGTGGCTTTCCTTCAGGAATCACCTAGATTTGGTGTCTTTGGTTTCAGTGTTCTGAGTACTGAAAGAGTCTCGGATCTTGACAACTTCAGCTGCACATAAATGTCCAAAAGATTTTGTGTACCACTCTGGCATGTGGCCCCTGTAACATAAAGGAAAAGCAGGTGAATTATTCAAGTTGGAAAGGGAAATAAGATAAAGGGAGTTCTGAAAAGACTTCCAGTTCTTGATCAGCAAAATGTGTAAGTAAAGATGACTCTTTATTGCAAGTTATCTCCTTGCACATCCACTGTACTCTCGGAACCAAAAGTCCCTTGGGAACAACAACAAACCTATCGGGTACAGATCAAGTAAAACTGTTCAGGGAAAGCTCTGGTATAATGTGATGAAAAGGCATCACAGAGATTGCTGAGATATAAAGATTTCAAATGAGAGTTGATTTAACACGAGAGCCACTTTGGAAAGAATTTTCAGGTGTTCATTTTGCGTTTGCACTACTGCATTTCACTGTTTTTCTGCTACAACTACACACTGAGGTGTGGCACAGAGTACAGGCCTAATTAATTACTGAAAGTGCATGTCCCATTTAACACTTTTGAATAGAAAATGAGAAACATCTGCGTGTTACTTCAAACTCTTATTTCCTGTGGCTTTAAATCCATGGCAGAACCATTCTACCCACACTACTTTAGCGACATGACACTGCTGCACGACCCACACCAGATCAAAAAATCAGGATCAGAACATACCGTAAGTCAGCTCTGCACATGTAGGTGAGTTTGGACTTCCCTGTCCCGCAGGGTTCGATCAGATACCTGGACAGGAGCACGTTGACCCTCACCCCCACCACTGGTGCCCGGTCGTGGTCCACGGAGGTGAGTAAAAGGGCACATGCCCCCTTGGGTAAGTTAGTCCTCCATGTTCTGTAGAGACAAAATCAGAGGGGGTGGGGAATGGAATTTCCTGGAAGCCAATTTAAAACAGAGCCTCACTCTTAGGGGAGACAGCTGAGGGGCAGGATGGGTGGTCCTGCAGCCTCTGAACTCCAAGGCCTCCTGAATGAATAACCCTGTTCAGAGCCACTTTTCCAGTTGGTCCACACAGTCCAGTCTTTGAAAGAAAACCAATCTGAAGTATGACTAAAATCCATTTCTCTATTTCACAAATGTATTAGAAACACGGGCATTCAAATGAGGGTGGTTCTGTTGAAGAAGTTTTGGACTAACGATGTGATATTTCCTCAAACATTTTGGGAATTCCTCATTCAGTAATGTCTCCAGAGAATTTATGAGTTACATATAAATCATCCTTAACCACAACTCACTTGGGACCCAAATGCTATTTCCTGGCTTATGCATTCACTAGCTGTTTCTAACAAGAAAATCAATTCTTAAAAGAGGCCAAAATCTGCTACCAATGAACATATGCAATTGAATGTGCTTCTTTCTCTGAGCTTGATTCCAGAAGAGTTCAAACTGCTTTCAGGGATGAACACACTGTTACAATAAAAGCCAATATATTTTCCATATTTGGAAGGGTTCTATGCTTCTCTGAAGGCATATACTCAACTTTAAATAAGTGTACCACCCTGTATGAATCAGTGACTTATAGACTCATCCTTACACAATAATTAATTTGGAGGTTCTCACCTCAAAACAACGTAGTCCCGAGCAGGGTGGGGTGCCATGCTGTTTAGGACATACTGGTAAATTTCAGTTTGGCTGTCCAGGATTTCAATCACTTTTGAATCCAGCAGGTCTACATCCCAGAGGTGCTGCTCTTTCAGTAGGCGCTTTAAGATTTCCTCAGGCATAGCAGGGACTTCGATGGTGGCCCTCCAAAGCCTTAGTGGGGGTCCTTCACTCACCTGAAAAGAGCATGTATTTTTCAGTGTTAATACAATTCCCACACACCTAGCTTTTGAAGGAAAACTGCAGGCCTGGTACATGGCCATATGTTGAGAGGCTATTAATTACCTATGGTCTTAACATTTTGTGGTCCACTCACATATTAGTACGTGTTTCTGTCATCAGTATTAGGTGGCCGCTCACGTATTAATACGAGTTCATCTAGTCTCCGGTTTTTCATGCCACGGTGGATTTATTTGGAACTATTAGGAGCTATTTCTTTGATCGTACTCAGTCTAGAAGCTTTACACATTGTTTTGGTGAAAGTATAAGGTGTTTTATGAGAGATATTACAGTTTTTTTAATATCCAGTAGTTCAGGAGTTGTGTGTGTTTTATTGAATGCTTATACCATTCATGCGGTGGCACAGAAAATGGCCGGCTCCAAGGGCTGGTAAATTTAAAGGGCACCAGCACACAAAGTGTTAACAGGTTGCTGATCTGAGTATATTTAATAGCAGGCCAGAAAGTAAATAGAACTGCTGGTGTCATGTTGGGTCAAAATTGTTTTATTTGTTGTCCCAGGACTCATACTAAGGTCAATGTAATGAAGTATGATCACTTATTTGCACCCCAAAGCTTAAATGACCATTCTTTGTTCATTCTTTTCAAGGTGGGAGATACCTTTGCTGAGTCTACCTTGCTATGCCTCATAAGACACCCGTGCCCTCAAGGGGCTTTCTGTCCTAACAAGTTAATTTCTCCTCTAAGCATTCCCAATTCATTCAAGGGCTAGAGAGTAGAGAAGATTGCTTGGGGAGTGTGACTAAATTATGGAAAAGTTTAAGCATTTCATCAAATACACTAAAGCCCAACACCATTATTAAAACATTCTAGGGAATGCTAATGTGAAGCTGTGGACCCCAAGAATTTCAATTGATAATTTGACTGCTCTTGACAAGTGTTAGATGAGTATTATTCCTCACCAGACCGGTTTCTGCTCACTCTCACCTGGGGCATCTGACTCACAGGCCTGCCCAGGTCCACAAGGAAGCTGACAATTCCCCATATAGTTGTTTTGGCAAAGGGGTTTGTCTCTAGAGAACCCAAGTCCCAAGCCCTGGTTCTGGCTAATAACAGGGAGAAGACTTACCTTCTTTTTTTTTTAAATTCAGGTAACCCTGGTTTACAATACCATGTGTGACTCAAAGGTACAGGACCATCACACCACACCCACCACCACAGCCTTCTACCACAGCCCTTTGTGTCTCCTCCCCTCTTTGTACTCCTCCCTCCCCATCTGTAGCCTTAATTACAGTTAGATTTCTAGAGTCTGTTATTAGTTTGATTTTGCCTGACCAAGACTTACCTTCTTATAGGACAGTTCAGCCTGCTCAGAAGTAGAGTAGCTGACCCAGCCTTTAAACTTCTCTTTGACTTCTTTAAAGAGGCTGTCCACACAGTCCTGCAGGAAGTGCTGGTAGTCAGCTGATTCGTCATTATGTAGGCGACCCAAGGCTTCTAGCGTGAGGGGCTTCAGCTCTTGTTCAGTATAGGAATTCCGACATCGGCTCATTTCCTCAGGAACCTGAGAGGGAAATGAGTGCTGAAAGGTTAGTCTGCCTGTGCACTAACTCAGCAGGATCCTGTGGTCCAGGATCCTCAAGGTGACACAGGCAGTTGAATCCCTGTTTCCAGAGAGGGGGTCCTGCTGACCTCATAGGGTATCATGAGGATTAAAAACACATCACCTCCATGAAGCTATCTAAAGACCTTATTTGGTATAATCTTCTTTTGAAGGTTACAATAGGAGGTTACGTGACTAAATACAGGACTTATAATTAACGAAAGCATGTTTCTCAGGTACAGAATTAAGTTCTGATAATTTGTTGTTTTTGCTTTTTCAGCAAAAGGGCATAAAAGCTGGTAATTTCATCAATTCTAATGAATTTTACATTATATCTATTAAAAAAGCCATTCACATGTCTTATGTGTATGTAATCTCTAGCTACAGAAAAGTCTTTCCTAAGACACAAGCAAATATTGTACTTAAGATTTTTGTCCCTATTCACATGATCCTTAACAAATAACAAGACTTCCCGACTTCTTACCTGGAAAAGCTTCTTGCATTCTGCAATCATGTGGGCCAGCCCTTGAGTTGCAGCAAGATTTTCATTCAAATCCTTCTGATCTGGTTTGCCCAGACTTTGTTTTCTCTGCATTACCCTAAGCAGAAGTGGTAAGAGACAGGAAAGATTCAAATATTTATGTATGTTTAATCAATGTGTTATTTAAGGAAGTGCAAAGGAGAGAGAAGAACATTTCACTAGACCCTATTTGTGATTAGGTGGTTCAAAAGAATTTTACTTTGGTCACTAGAATTTCTCAGAGTTTTATCAGAGTACAACAAAACATAAAAGAGACCGTTTTCAATGAAATTCAGATTATTTAAAGCCATTAAGCTAAATGGGTTCCTATTTAAATAAGGCAGCTTGTAAAGCCTATATATGTGTGATGGGGAGGAAAAAAGGAAGATTTGAGGGGTACCTGGGTAGGAAGCACTGGCAATTGGGGTAAATAGTATCACTATTCTATTCTTTCTCGTTTAAATACAGGATCCCCTCCCTAAGGTGAGGGGAAGAAAAAAAAAAACAAAAGGATTGTGTTTTAGAAGTTTTATCTTAATCTTATCAGCTCTCTCTCTCTCTCTCTCTCTCTCTCTCTCTTTTTCGTGCTCATCTCTATCCCATTAAGGTTAGAAAGCTCCAGTGAATTGTTAGAATTAGATAAAAGGGTATTTGAGCATTATATGACTTTCAGAGACAAAGCTAATTTCAATTAGCACAACTAGTCCCTCCAGCCTAAGAAACTTTTGTCAAGTTCTGCAGAGACTTGGAAAAGGAATCGTCTGGACAGATTGGAGAGTGGAGAGTGGTGGCTAATGCCAGTTCAAATATTCACTTCACTGGGAGGACTTTTCATGAAATAAAAAATTCTATAAGTAAGAGAGACTAATTGGCTCTGTCATTTTCTTCCTGTCAGACTCAGGCAAGTTAGTTACTCAAATGACCCTCTCTCCAGCCTCACGTTCCTGTTCCTCATTTGCATAATGGGGCTACTGAGAGTTATCTTCACCTCTCATGACTGTTAAGAGGCTTAAACAAGAGGGTGAATGCCAAGTAGGTGGGTGTGCCTGTGACAGAGTGAATGCTGAGCCAGTATCAGTCTTTGTAACTTTCCACATTCACTGACCACACTCACTCCTGCCTTGATTACATTTACGGAAAACATAGCACGCAACTGGCTTAGGCCAGATTCTAATTTTGAGGTTCAACATCATCCTTAGTTCTTTTAGACACAGCTTCTTCTTTTCAACTTCTGGCAAAAGCCAGGAGCTTAGCCCAACTTCCCCTGCAGAGGCCAATGTAGTGCTGTTCGTATCCCCCATCCAGTTTTTAGGCGAGTAAATAGCACACTGCTTTGCTGGCACAGTATGATGACAATGCACTAAGGGCACTGGGGAGTACTGGGGAGCAGTTTGGGCACTGGGGAGTATTGGGGAGCACTTAGGGCACTGGGGAGCACTTCCCACAGCAAAGTAGGAATCCAAATCTCTCTCCACACATGGTTGTCACTAGATCAACAGGAAGTCATGTGCCTGGGGTTGAGAAGGAAGGGGAGTACAGCATGGAGGAGGTGTGTGGGCTGTGAAGGTCAAAATCGCTTTTTTTAAAAAATTCAGGTAACACAACAAAAATAAAGAGACAACCCTAGAAGAAAAGGAAAGGAACAAGCACCCCTCATCTGACCCATACCTCGGAGAAGAATTTTCTCTCTTCAGGGTGTTTAGGTGGAAGAGGGAAGGCGCTAAGCACACGGCCAGGTTCGTCGGAGTCATCTGGTTCTCCTTCACTGCGGCCGTAACATCACTCAGGAAATAAAGAAGCGTCTGCAGAACCTCCCGATTCTCATCAGGCAGGAGCATAATGGCGGCCTTGATGGCCTGCAGGCGCTGGTCCTTGGGCACATCTGCATGACACCAGCATTTCCCCATCAACTCAGTGATTTTCCATGTACATTGCAAGGAAATGTCCCAAAGCAAATATCAGCATCAAAGACCTCAGCCCAACACTCAACAAGCACTTGCAGAAAGTGTACTTGAGGTTAATATGGAAGAAATTAGGGATTGTCACCAGCGTGACTACTCTCAAGCATTTCCTGCCCGTAGAGGAGCTAAAAAATTTGAAACACCTACAATGCTAATATACACCTAAATCCACCTCAGAGTTCAACTCCAGATGATACCTGCTCCTCCATTTTATAGAACTTTTTTCTAAGTATGCCTTAGAAATCCCGAGTTTATTATTCTTAATTACTAAAAACACTACACACTTTTACTTTTGCTTAATTTCATTAAAAAAAATCTTATGTAAGAGATAAGCAAGAAGATAAGAACTGAGATCTCTTAGACTTGACCACAACTCTTTGGTACCTCTGGCGACTTTCATGATTTTTAACTGATCTGGTTTGTAAAGTAAGCTTAAGTATAAGTAGTAAGTGAATTCAAACAACAGGTATATTTAACTATAATTTCTTTAAGTTGTAGAAAGCACACTGAGAGGTTATTATAAAAATACACAAAATAAGTAGGAAACCTTGGATCCAATCTTTAGTTCTCCTTTACTAGACAGAATTTTCTTTTAAAAGGCATGTGGTGGAAAAATCAAGTCACTCAAATGCAGCTCCATAGGACAAACTGATTAAACAGCTCCATGGTTACAATGCATAACAAATACCTCGGCAGGGAAAATGTGACCTGTGTTTTCATAAAATATGAAAGGATGAAACAAATAATGAAATAATCCAGACCAGCTCCATTTCTCATAAAATAAAGTCCACTGCGCCAGTTCTAAAGACAATTTGAGCACTAAGACAAGCTGCTGTTAAATTACATTGCTGTAATACCACACTCAGCCAAGAAAAACACAAGGCTGTAAAAGCTATAATCCTGATCTTGATCATTAATTTAGACAACTGTTTGCTTTAAGCTTTACTTAAAAGTGAGAAGGGCTTGAGTATTGTTTTCCCCAGTATTTCTGAAAGAAGTTGAGATGAATAACAGAAAAAGATTATTTATTCCTTTTACATCAAGATAAAACACTAAGACACCTGTGAAATTTAAAACACAACAGGCCCTGCTGCAGAGATGTGAAACAACTGAGCTTCCTAGAGACAAGGCAGAGGGAGAGACTTGGCACCTGTTCTTTTGATCGTTACAGACAACACTGTTCTAGAAGAGAATAAAAGAATGAGCCCCTAGATCAGAATGTAGAAATGTACAACTACTTTGGTAATTAAAGAATAGTGATGGGGAAATTTATTTTTTATTCAAGAAGTATATAGAAACCTGTTCCACAAACAGGGAGGCAAGAAAGAAACTGACGACATTTGTTTCCAAGAGGTCATCATGTGGGTCCAGAAGAATGACATCTAAGGTTACAATTTTGGTTGGTCCCACTGGTCCCCACCGCCAACAATCCTAAGACCAAAGAATACTTACATTGGTAGATCTGGAGGAAGGTTTCTGAGAGTTTATTTGTCATCAGTGGCTCAGGAAGATCTCGAAAATACTGCTTCAACATGTCTGCCACATCATAAGCAGACTGTCCCTCATAGTTGACACAATCTATGGCGCTTTCATTCATTTGGCGCAGAGCCTGAATTCGGGATTTTACACCTGATTTTCGGAACAGCCCAACCTGTTGGGAGAAAAACATTAAGAATTGAATGGAAGCAACATTTTCATTACAAAACTCTAAAAAGCAGCATGCATTTGAGCCCCCCGGATTAAGTGGAACCCCCAGGCAGGGACTCTCACCTGATCCAAACAATGGTTGCGAAGGTAGCGCATGGCCTGCTGAATGCTCTGGGGTAGGGGCTGGCCTGTGCGCTGCACATTGACCGTAAGAGGGACCCCGAACACATTCCGGTCTTTGTAGTCTGGAACCTTGATCCTTTTCATGAATTTGGGCACAGCCCTATTTCACAAGGAACACAGGTGGAGAGAGAGGAAAATGTGTTTATTTGTCTATACGGGTCCATCTCTGCAGGGAAACCTTTTGGGTTCTAGATGTGTGTTAACGGAGCGGCTATTTAAGTAAAACTGCAACTTGCTTTCCTCAGTTGTCCCAACCACATTTCAAATGTTCACAAGCCATTTGTGGCCAGTTACCAGATGGTGCTAGTCTAAAACATTTATACCATCACAGAGAGTTCCATGAGATGGTGCTGTCCTATATCTTCTGGGTTGGTGCACCCAGCCACACTTTCCCAGTTGGGGATTCTCCTCACTGTTACCCATGAAACTGGGTCTACATTCTAAGGGAGCTGATGGATTTCCTTACAAAACAGCAGCAGAGGAAGGAACAGAAGCAGAAAGCAACAAGCAAGACCCTAATCAGGTGCTTCGTGGCAGACTTTGAAAAACAAGATCCTATTTGACCTCAAAAAGGGTAAGAATTCTAAGTTGTTAGTGAAATCCAAAGTATTTAGGATAAAGAAGATTGCTGGATGAGCACACAGCAAATTCACGATGTTGCTTCAACATTATCAGAGCCAACTTCATGGCTCCATGGTGGAGACCAATCTGAATGGCCCTAAGTCAAAATAAATTCTCCTTCTGATGACCCCGGAGAATCTAACATCTTTAAGTTTCTAAAGGAGGATAGAAAAGAACAATGAGGGTTTTGTCAGCCTGCCCCAGGCTCCCCCGAGTCCACAAACCAGGTCCAGCCCCAGCAGTATACGAAGCAGCAGGAAACCCATGTCATGCATTTAATGCTGTCAAGCAGAAATTTCAGCTCTACAAATGACCTCTCTGAATGGGACAAGAAAGGGCAAGGCCGAACAGGAAAAGAACTCCGTGTAGAATTTCTTCCTATGCCAAGGATCCCACAATGCGAGGCTTTCACGTTTGGTTTTGACTCACTGGAGAAAATGACCAGAACTCAAAAAGTATTACGGACTTTCAGATTTTTGAGGGTTTGGTGGGCAACTCAGAAAGGAGAATGCAAAATATGCAGTTTTAAATAGCCAACAGGGAAAATATGACTTTAAGCCCAGAGGAACACGGCAGAAGACAGACGGCTTTGACTCGTGTGCTTACCAATAGCTACAGCAAGTTACTGTTTATAGTTCTAGGAAAGGTAAAACTGAAGCATGGAGCCAAATTTGTATTTCCATACGGCTAAGTATATGGTATCACGCCTATAAGTGTGCATAATACTCGCTTTGTCGGGGGAGAAAACCCAGCAGCGGAATGTGCAAAGAACACATTACGATTGCCACCGAGAATCTGAAGCATGTGGGGAGAAACCGGTCAATACTTATTTCTGTCATTCAGAACAAACAACTTCTGTATTTAGCAAGGCTCACATAATAACAGCCTTTGAACAGGAGGTGCTTTGATGCTGAAGTGAGACTCACTACGAGTCCTGAGGACAGGAGGAGCTGGAGAGAGAAGGAACAGTTACATTACTCGAAGACTCTCTCAAGCAACTCTGGTTTGTTACAGAGCATCACTAATGAAATGGGCTGCTCCTCAGTTTTTATAAGAAGAAATGGTTATACAACTGGATAATAAACACTCGATTCGTGGAAAGACTTAAGGATACTCAGCTGCCACTATGAAATGCGCTGGGTTATAATGTAGAGACAGCTCTGTTTTGTGCTGACAGAAGAAAAATTAAGATACAGAGACATGCAGTCATATCCATCCAGCCTAAGAGTGTACAAGGCCCCAGAATACACAAAGGCTGTATTTTCAAAATAATTGTTAACAATTATACATTTTATAATTATACATTTTATAATCTTCATGACTATTTTAGTCTATGTCTCAGAGTAAAAATTCCTTAAATATATTATAAGGTGTTTGTTTCTGTTTTTGTTGGAAAAACCATAACCTAACCTTTTTAGCATGGGCAGATAATTTTGAGTGACACTGCAAATGCATCTAAAATGATTTCCAAAAACATGTGAGCAGGGTTGCAAAACCAGGTACTATCAATCAAACATTTCAAAGTCAGTCTCAAAATGTCTTACAATCTAAACATTTTTCTTTCCTGCTTTCTATTGATACTGTGTACACATTTACCTGTGGTGGGTTACTCCTCCCACCAGGAAGGAGGCACCTGTATGTGGGGTGGAAAAGGAATGCATTCGCACCCACCAGCTTGTGACGTGTCCCTCAGAGAGCTGAATAGTCAACTGACCTTGCTGGTAATTCCCTGAAGTCATAGAGGCTGAAACAGTGTCAAATGTGTCCTAAGCATGCAGAGGCCTCTGGCATTAGGATGACAGACTGAAGACATTAGTAAAGGCTAGCACTATTATATACTCAGGGTTGGGACAGCCTTAAGAAAACACTTCCAGCTACAGTTTAAACTCTTACCAGCTAAAACCATGTTTATTAGACGGTGTGTATTTCTCCAGCAGGGCGGTTAACTTGAGAAGTGAGTATTTCTGCAGTAGGTTCATCTGGGCCACAGACTGGCAGTTAATCTGCAGTGATACAGAATTCAAGCTCGGCCGATGAGAGCTCTGAAAACTGTGCCACCTGAGTCTGTGCCTGCAAGAGAAGAGCAGGGACAAGTGAGTGATATAAAAGCTTTAACAGGTAGATTCAAAATGAGCAGAGGACTGCTCATTGGCATCTCATCTTATGAAATGAGAGAATTCAACATTTATTCTCCCCCCCTGCCACCCCAGGGAAAAATATACAGAACCTACAATTTACCATCTTAACCAGTTTTAAATGGACAGTTCAGGTGATGTCCAACCATCAACACCACCCAACCACTGAACTTACTTCAGCTTCCCAAACTGAAATCCATTCTTTTTTGATGTTAGGACTTCCTGGCCTGTCACTTTTCTCCCTGGCCTGTCACAGCAGTGACAATGGCAAACTTAATCCCGTTGCTCCTACATGAGCAAAAGCTTCCTGAATCTGCCTCCCTGATCCACAGAGAAGTAAAGCTCTTACCTATTGGACCTTGTCAGGGAGGCCCCGACACCAGAATCCCGCCTTTCTGGGATGTCTGAGGGCTCTTCCGGTTCATTCAGTGAGTTGCCTGTGCTGTCCAGGTCACTGGGCGTGGCCCGGTCATTGTCTACGTCCAGGTGGATCTGTTTGGGAGAGGATGGGCACGGGGAGACCGAGTCCAGAGCAGAGTCAGAATCTCCCTCATCTGAAAATTTCTCTGACCACTGGTTGACAATCCTTTGCATCCCCTTCACGTGGTACAGGATGTCATCCAGCTCGGGGAAGATGTCCTCATTCTCCAGGTCGGCCAAGTCACCTGAACTGGAATAGAGGAGGGAGCCCGGCACGTTGTCGTAGATGCTCAGGCGGCTGCTCATGGAGCTCGAGGAATTGCGTCTCTTAAGTTCCTTGGGGCTGTCGCTGTTTTCCCTCCTCAGGCTGATGTGGCCAGGACCGTGGAAGCTTCCAGTCCTCCAATTCACAGAGCTGTTACTCCCTGAGGGAGAGAAACTGCCATTGGAGAGGGCCTTGGGGAAGGTGCCAGGCTTGTGATCTTCTGGGATATAGAACACGGTGTCCTCTGGGAAGCTCTCTTGGTTTTTGAAGTTCTGCTCCACGATGTTGTTGAAGGTTGACTGGTTGAAGGGGTCAAAGCCCTCTAGGTACATGCCTACCCGCTTGTTGCAGGCACTGAGGCTCCGGGTCCTGGTGACGGGACTGGGTGTGCTGACAGCGCTGCTGGTTTCTGACTGGCTGCTGCTGCTGCTGGTCTGAGTGGAATTGGAAACGCTCCTCTTTCGTACCATGGGGACATTAATGTGGTTGCCGTTGAGGGCAGAGATCTCCACGCAGTTCAGCTGCTTTAGCTTCTCCTCGTCCACCCCCTCCTGCAGAATTGGCCCACTGATGATCAGCCCCAGCTTGGAGGGCACCTTGTGCTTGCCATGGTGAGAGCCCCTTAGCTTTAAACTCTCCATGCGCTTCAGCAAACTGCGCGTCTTGGACTTGCCACTCTTCTCGTGGCCTTTCATGCTGAAGCTGAAGCTGGACAGTTCCTTGGGAGAGGGTAGGCTGCAGAAGGAGTCGTCATTGCTTACAAAGTTGTTGGAGGAGCAGACGCTAATGACCGAGTTAGTTCGGGGTGTTGCAGCATCCCTGCTGTGGGGCGCATGGGTGGGGAGGCTGCTGGTGCTGCTGAGGCTGCGGACTGAAGCCACCTCCTGGTGCTCACTGAGGTCGGTCAGCATGCTTTCGTGGCTCGTGGCATTCTGCAGGGGGGGATTCACCGGGGACCCTGGTACTGGGTCCTGTTTTGGAAAAAAGACATCAAACTCCTCAAGTCGGGACCACCTCTTGCTGTCCCTCTGGAAAGTCCACTTGTCACTTATTGCACAAGGTTCATCCTCATCTGAATCTTCACTCTGCAAGGACAGAATGAACCTTTCATACACTGGCATCTGCAGGCAGCGGGAACAGGCCTTGTGCTGAGGGCTTCTGCCCAGACGACTGCTCATAGTACCCCATCAGTTTAGATTCCCCTTTAATTTTTAGTTTATTATTATTTTTTAAAGTAACAGATATCTTTAAAGAATTTTTTTTAAAGGTCTATTTATTTATACATACAGCTGGGGTACAGGCCAGAGGTGTGGAGTGGTGAGAGGCTTCACCAGAGACAGAGTGGAGAGAATTTAACAGGAAAAAGGCTAGATCAAGTGTTGCAAACTAAATAAGGGGCATTTTATGGAAACTTCTGGGACCTATAGCTGTCCTTGAATTGCTCACAATGGAAACCTCTGAGATCTGTGAAAATTTCAGGCATGCAAAATATTTTGAACTGGAGTCAGCACGGGTTTGACCCCCTCTGGTCTGCCTTCAATTTTGCTGTCTGTTGATAGCATGTGTTTATATTCTCTTTTTGCAATTAAGAAGGTAGTTTTCAAATATTAAGAGTGGTAACTGAAATCTCCAGCCACGCCAAAGTTAACAAATTCACCTAACAGATGAACAGAGGGAAACACCAAGCAAGGTAAGCTGTCCCATCTCTTTGTTCTGATACTTTTGGTGTCTTACCTGCTCTTTTCCAGCCCTGCCCCCACCAGACACTAGATCTAGAGCTAATGCCACAAGTGTCCTGTGAAGTTTCAACCGAGACGTGCTCCGGGCAATTTAGCAAGGCTTTGTACAAACCCAGTCCTAACAGCACATAACACTCCCAAACACCAGGAACATCTTTGCTGATTATGCCTGATTTATGTGCAGGACTCAGGATGCTGTAGCCTTTTAGGCGGGATATCAAAAGGCACAATTCAGTCAGAAGCATGTCTTTCCCACTGGTGTGGAAAATATCCCATGACCTAAGTTTCACAGGACAATGAAAAGAGGCATTAACGCTGACACGTAGACTCCTCTCCGCAGCTCAGTGGGTACTGAGGTTCCAGTTCATTTGTTTAAAAGGTTTAACTCCCCCAAGGAGTCAACCTGTAGGTCATGAGCTGTAGGGTAATTAAAACTGGTACTCAGAACAGTCAGAAATATGTTCTTTGACCAAACTTATTCCTGTTTACTCTAATTTGTGGCACTTACTCCCAATGCTACACCCACCTCTTCTCCTAAGACCTCCTATGTGGCCTCACATTTCATCAGAAGAAAATACCATCCTATCCAGCTATGTGCTGCCATTGGAGTAGAATGTGTGGGATTTCCTGCTCTCTGCCTCCCCCGACTCCTTTTCTCCTTCCAAATAAATCGCTTACTATTCTTCACTATCCCACAGGCCAGCCTTCCCTTCCAACTCTACAGCTTTGAAACTGTTATTTCAAAGACAGAGACATCCCAAAGAACTAGAGCTTTAATTTCTATAGGGAGCAGTGAATGCAAAATCCAATACTTTCCTGAGGCTTCATCTGTCTTTAAAATGAAAGAGAATTAATGAAGCAAAATGATAGATGATTTGTCCACAGTAGGAAAAAGAATCTGTTGTCTGGCTGAAAGTATAGGTTGCAACTACACAAGGCTACAGTCTTTGGTAAACTTGTCTGGGTTGTAACATTCAAAATGTAGAAGTTTCTAGAAGGAAGCGTTTGAGAAATAAAACCTACAGTTCAGTTTTCAGCCTGCCCCTTTCCCTCACATTATTATACATTTTATATACTTACTCTCTTCCGGTGTGGACTAATCTCCAGCTTCATTACCGCACATTTGTTTAAAGTATTTAGACGCCTATATAGAACAAAGAAGTAACATTAAAAAAGTAGGAAACCATTGATGGGTGGATATATATATATATATATTTCAGTTTACATATGTCATGAGTTACTTCAAAAATAATTAAAAAATATCTTTATAGTAAAAAATCTTTATATTTCTTAAGATTTTTTAAAATTTAATTTTAATTTTTTTTTTTTTTTTTACGATTTACTATTTCATGGTACTGTCCGGTACTTGTTATTCTTCATGAAACAAACAACACTCAATGAGGAAATTTATTCCTCCTATAGCTTCTAGGTTGAGCCATTAGGTAGTTCCACATAGTGCCGAGGAATAAGAGCCAGTGCTATTTCACACAACAGACAACTAAGGGAACCAAGTGGAGGAAACAGTATATTCTATCTCAAATCAAAGTTTAAAGAAAAGCCCAATTTTTAGTTATCTGCAAAAAAAAATCTTAGCCTTGTGCAGAAAAGAAATCTGAGCCCTCTTTAATCCCTAATTATTTTTACAACTTCCTATCTAGGATGGCCTAACATTTGGTATAGTCACAACCATACTACAAATAATTATTTTAAACATTTGTTTACTGCAGCTTCAAGGATCAAAATTTTACAGAGCTTGAAAAATAAGCCACTGGTTTAGATTCTTTTTTGGAACAACAATCATGTGTTAATTGTGAATATTTTTGACCGCTGCCAAACAGTGATGTTAATTTAAAATTGGGGAAATAATTGAGTTTTGTTGAAAATAAAATGCCTTAAAATAAAAAAGCAACCCTCACTGAGAAGTAACGAAATAGCTGGGGGGGGGGGGGGAGAAACACTTTAAATATGCAGGAATAAATGGTATGTGACTGTGTGAATGACAGCCCTTCAGGCCTCAATTTTTCCTAACATCTTCCAGATGATCATCATTGTCTTCTTCAAATGAACCTTTAATATATTGCTTTCTACTCTTGCTCACAAGCACAATTCTTCCATTTTCACAGGATAGGAGCATATCATTCACACCAATTCAAACTGACCAGGAGACCTCTTCACGGCTTTACCTTTTGCATCCTGTCCTTGCAACTTGTCTAACAACTCTGATGCACTAGGATAGAAAGTATTTTGCTTGCTGATAAGACTGCCTTTGATTTCATAGAATATGTGGTAGCCTGCTTACAGTATAAACAAAGATAACATAGGAAAATTTTGTTGAAAGGGAGAGAAAAAAAAATAACCCCAAAACAAAAGTCTACAGACCTTAAAATGAGAGTATATAAGGTCCCTCCAGAAAGGACATCCACTGCTTAGATGACTTAGATCCACAGTGTTTTAGTTCTCAAACATTTTCAAGATTTAAAGTATCTGGAGTGCTTACAGTTAGTCTTAGGGCTGAGTTCCATTAATCAAACTTGTAATCAAATACCCACTTGACTTCATTTGGACTTTAATGGTTGAGTAGTGTTTATAATCAAGTTTACTAGGTATGGAGACGGTGGGGGTGGGGAAGGAACTCACTTTAGATTGGAGTCAAACAAAAAGGACCCAGGAGGCCAGCTTTATAAAAGTCAACATTATTACCTTTTTATGTTAGTATCACCAAGCTAGTGGCATTTCAGTTTCGAAGCCCAAAATTTGTTCTGGGGCTCAAGTACAAGAAGGGGCTCCCCCAGGACCTCCAAAAACTATCCACAGGTGGAATCTTACTTAGATAAACAGTTCTGACATGAAGTAATTGTTAAGAGTCAGACAAACTGGGGACTCCTTCAGGGTGTGATGCCTGGTACCTCAGATATATTATTCCTCTTAGTCCAACAACAATCCTACCTAATAAATGTTACTATTTACTTCCATTTGACAGATGAAGAAATGGGAGAAGTCACTGATCCTGTCCATGGATACAAGACTAAAACATGGCAGGTCTGGCACTCAAAAATAGCATCTTCTGAATTTTTTACTTAAATAAATGTATTACGATAATGTGGGAAATATATGGGTGCAGCTCATAGCCTCAGTGAGATTCCTCAGATGGGTGTTATACAACTTCTATCCTGAAGCCATGGTCACCCCCCCCACTCTCCCCCCACCCCAGGAATGTGTCAGTCTTATCTGCTGGGCAACTTGTACCCTCTCTGAAGGGGGAGGGAGCACAAGGAGGGGCTATCAAGGGTCAAGAGCTTTGCTGCAGGGAGCTGCAAGCACCCAGATAAAGGCATAGCAGGCAGGGACCTAGGCCGCCTCCTATATAAAAGGAAAATGGGGAAAAACACGAGAGAGAAAGGAAAAAGGAACAATTTTCCAAGTTAAATATTGACAAAATTGTTCCAATCCTTAAGGGTATTTTCCTGGAATTAGTGCAATTGCTTTAAAAAATTACTTGCCTACTTTTTAACAGAACAAATAGTAACAAAGTTAAATTTTACTATAAGGAGGCAGCTTTACATAGCTTAAGCATTTTAAGAACTCTTTTACAACCATGGGTACACTGAAGATGATAGTGTGGATATCTATTATTATACTATGATTACCTTATTTACATAATTATTTGGTGTATTTATAGGAGTCAGGTGTAACTCCAAAGAGATTTAGCAACATGAAATAATTTTCAGAAGTGATAAAGGCAAAAAACATCTCACAGCTATACTAACAGTAGATCACAGTTTATATTATTATCTGTATATGCTTCAAGACAAGTGAATTACTCCTCCAGTATTAACAATGAATGTAACTCATAGTCTTGGCCTTATCACCAGGGTTGGATTATACAATAAAGCTAGCAAGACTGGGACCAAAGCCAATCTCGCCAAGGAAACAAATACATAAATCCCTTAATAAGTCTGAGTGTAAGAATGTTGGTTAACAACCCAATTCCCAAAAAAAACTAGCAGTTTCGTAATTGTGATTTTTGGTGACCACCAAACTTTAGAAAGAAGATATTTTTGTGATCATTCTTAAAAAAAAGAAAAATACCCATTAAGTTTACAAATTTGATACACTAAGTAGAATACATTAACAGCTCCTACCAGTTTTTGATAAAAGGAGCTGTGCAAATGTTATAGGTACACAAAAATTTAAAATAAATCTTTAAATGGAACACAAGAGTGTCCATGGGAGGACTCAGTAACACCCATGGGGGTGTGTGTGTGTGATAGGGTACAAGGGTTGGCAGCAAAGAGAAATCATGTAAGAATTATTTGATTCAAATCAATTTTACTGTATTTAAAGTAAAAATTCTAAATTAAGTATTTAATAATATTTTATTAAAGTAAAACTTTCTGAGTTTCTGTAACTACATTACCACATATATTTAAAATCAACTGCTCAAAATATTTCCACATGGCAAAAGGGGAAGTCTAAAAAAAGCCCGTCAGTCTGGAAAAACTTCACAAATCACAAGGCAAATTTTGAATAACACTGTAGCTTCATGATTTGCTGACTCTAGAATTCTATGAGCCGAGGAGGCATATGGAACAGGTTAGTCTAGCAAATGAGACAAATATCACACAGTCAGGAAAACAAGTATTGCCCAACCACTTTGCTGACAGTTCAGAACTTCAGTGCATTTCAAAGGATGGTGGCTTGAGATGTACTATGGAAGGCTCCTGTCTTTTCTCCTGAACATTTGTTTGGGTCTCTTAAAAGGAGAATCATTTTCCACCAAGGAAAGTTATTTATGTGAATGTGTGGACAAGAGCCCTTGGGGTTTTCCATTACCAGCATGTTCCTGTGAATTCTGAAGACTTTCTTTTTTAGAAAGAAACCCAACCTGAAATCTTTCTCCACAAACTCAAATGGCCTTCCATTTTTAAAGTACTTTGCCATCCATCACTGCCTTTCCTTCTTACACTTAACCAGGAGATACTGCAAGAGGGTGGTCCTCAGGAAGGGGGAGTGTCCCAGGACCCCACCCCCACCTCAGGCTGGAGAGAGCCAGGACACCTAGGACTATGATTCCCAGAATGCCATCATCACCAAAGGAAGGATTCTGAGGACTGACAGTGGAGTTAAGAGATGGGATTTTTGGGGGGGATTTAAAAGACCTGACCTGTGAACTTGGGGAGATTGGTCCGTGGTGTGGATTGAGGAGACTTTTCCTGAGTTGGCAAGGAGAGTCCAGCTCCGAGAAACTGGTAGGACGTTTTTACCAATTTATTTCTTTATCTTTTCTTTTCTCTTTTTGTAAATAAATCTTTTTATTAATTTTATTGTGTGTGCCTGCATTTGAGTTTTTAAGTCTCTTTTTAAGCGCACGGGTGGGAACCGAGACAGGCACTCACCCTCCCCCCCCCCGTAACAATACTAGGCTGTGCATAAGAGAAAACTGGAGGCCCTTCAAAAATACAGTCCAGTTGTTTTAAGATAAACAACACACAAAACAAAACAAAAACAAAAACTAAAACTAAAGCTAGCAGGCAACCATAAATAAGAGACGTTCCACAGGGGAGGGGGGAGGAAAAGAGCACAAAGAGCTATGGTGATGGTTTCTGGGTGAATTGGTAGAGGGAAACCCAAGGGGAATACACAATAATGTAAAAGATATAAATAAAAAATAAATTAAAAAAAAAGATTTTCTTTTCACAAAAAATCCAACTAAGCACACTGATTTAGTTCTTTCAACGGGTGTTAGCTTCTCCAATGGTGCTGAGAGCCACCACTGGAAATCAAAACGTACAAAGGGTGCCCTTCCCCTCTAAGCACAAAAGCTGAATTTCAAACTGGTTTTCAAAAAAAAAATAAAAAAATCAAAGATTCTAATCATGACCTTTGGCTTGCAATGTTGCAGTGATATTTTCTGGTGCAGGAATTCTGAAGTTGTTGCTGCTGTTCTGGGGGTCCACTCACCAAGTGACTTAAAATGTGTGAAATGGGCTATCTGATGCAATGTGCAAATATTTCCTTGGATACATCTTACCAGTGAGCTCATTTATATGCGTTATCACCAATGATGAATAGGAAAGAAATAAATTCTGCCTCACAGCTAAGCATTAAAATATTTCAAAAATGTCTGGAGTAGTTTATATTCCAGATGTTGCAAGACTTATTCCCTCCAAAACGGCATCAGTGACATTTTTTTCCTATTCCAGATGACATAGCTATGATATTATGCACTACAGTGCTGGAGTTGGAACTGGGTTTTTTACAGAAAATGTGAACACACTGTAAACATTACTAAGGCTTCATTTAATTGGGTTTGAAAAGCGGCGGTGTTTCTGTGGTTAATATGGTATTTTTTTCTGTCTTAAACCATGAGAGATAGTCTACTCCACACACTATCAGCCCACCTATCTCCCTGCACACACTCTGTAAGTTTGCGGCTTGTATTACAACATTGTACTACATCAGAAGGCAAAATATAGTACTTTCATTGAGCTCTCACTGTTTTCTTTGCCTATAAAGTAGAAATAAAAACTTGGTGCCATTTCACTTTACTGATGTTTTTCCATGTTAAAATAAATACTAAATAAGAAAAACATTCATTCTAATTTTACAATCAAACCAACATGTGATTTTTGCCTGTGTACATGTCCCCCCATCCTTTGAATTCCCTTTTTATGGGCAGTAGGTTTTGAGAAAAATTACAAAGCATAAATAACTTAAAATGAATAAAATGTCAGGAAGAGTTTGAAAGGATTATTGGTGTCCCCTCATGGTGGGCTACGTGTTTTATTACTTCCACTCCACCACCAGCTGCTCCTCAGCTTGAAGATCCACCAGTACAATGAACAGAGATTTCTGACAGTTTTATTCGCCTTTCAGCTCAGTGCTCACTTACTGCATGTCTACTGTATGCTCATGGTGGCGCTGAGTTATTTTACATCTTATTTCATCCTATTGTTACTATTTTATAACTGGGAACACTGAAGATGTTCAGAGATGTTTCCTGGAATCCAGTAGTGAGCCCCTTCACTCTTAATTAAACATAGTCCCTCACCTCACTTACTCCTCTAAGTATTTTTTATTCAACAGAACAGCAGCTTTAGCTGTAGTAGTATTAGCTGATTGGGGCTGTAACACTGCTTTTTAATAACCCTCATTCCAATTTTTCAAGCCATCTGAATGCTATCTGTTTCAGCAAATCATGTAACAGAAAAGATGAAATGGTACCATTTGAGTACCTCTTGGAACAGTGCCATTTTAATGTTAATACTAAATAACAAGACTTTGCTTATTTTAATTAAAAGGGCTATGATTCACAATGAAGTAAATCACTATTTGCATTCGCTATAGTGAATTAGACTCACCATAATTAGTTGGAACGAAAGTAAACAAAAACCATCTCAAATAAGTACTGTTATTAAAAACAGAAAGAAAATACTCAAAATATTTCATTTACCTGCATAAAGCCTCAATGGCATCTCTGTCCAAAAAATCGTGCTCTCTCTTAACCAAGGAAATATCAATAGGGAACAAGAGATCTATAAGAAAAAACAAACAGACACGTTTACTGAACACCTAAAGTCTTTTTTTAAAATAATTTTTAAAATTTATTTATGCATATAAGAACTGGGGTGTTGGTCAGAGGGGTGAGAGGATTCGGCAGAGACAGAGTGGGAAGCAGAACAGGCAGATCTATTGAAATACACTGCAGAGGGGAGCAGTGGGTGAGACAGGAGAGGTCTGCTGTGCCATGTTGGTTAGCTCCCTGGCTGGGGTATTGAAATCAGGTTGCAGTTACAATAGCTTGATAATGCTGAAACTTAACCCCTGTGTCACCAGGGAGGCCCAAGAGCACCAACATTCTTGCCAAACTAGTCCAGTTTAGCAGAAGAAAAAAAAGTAATATATTGAGTATCTACTGTGTACAAGATACTATGAAGTTCTATGGGAGAAAAAAACAGCTTAAGACATATTAATGTTCAAAAGGAGTTCAGATCTAAGATAAAATCTCCTCTTGTTAAAGACAGGTGGTTGACCATACTGTCCCACCTTTACAAACAAACCAGCAGGCAACAATCCCTTGCTGTAAATTATAATTTAAGCCAGAAAGAATACCAGAAGGATGCTTCCTTTTAATGTGGTTGGTTTGGGTTTGTTTGTTTTAATCGGTCTGCTCACATTTGATCAAGGAAGAGGCCAGGGGAAAAGTGGGCCAAGAAGGGCTGGAGAACAATGGTGAGTGGTAGCAAAGGACTCTAACCATTTGCATGACATCAAAAGCTAAGAGAATTCAGGATATGCTATTTTTAAACGAATATTAACTCTTCCATATGGCTTTTAAGGAGTTCATGCAACTCCCTCTAGAACAAAAGTCCAGCTATAAAGTCTGTGGAACAATAGAACCCCAAATTCCTTAATCTATAGAACAGCTCAATACTCTTAGAATACTAAAGAGTTAGTATATCTGAAGGGAAAAGCGGAAGGGGGAAAAGTCAACTGAAGGGAAGAATTCTCTTTTCTATTCCCTTGTAAATAAATGCATCCAAGAAGAGTAGGGAGGAAATAGGGCAGCAGCACCAACTGGAAATTTACAACACTCTGGAATTGCCTTTAGGTAAACACTAGTTATCCCTCTTTGGAGTTCCAGCTATTAGGGTAAATAATGGGCTTTCCCACTGGAATGCTTATGTAATATCATGAGAAAAGAGTTCTCCTTTGCAAGTCTGTGGGTCAGGAATGGGCAAAATAAGTCTACAGCAGGAAACTGGGGTTACCATACCCCAAAAATCCCTTTGGCCTAAAATGGCAAAGGCTGCATACTGGAATAGGCAGGGCTATCAGTGGTTTTGAAGATGTTAGTAATTAGTAATATTTTAATTCTCAGCTTGACTAGGAAATGCACTTTTCATCGTATTTTCAATATGGTTCTAGCTTTGATCACTTGCTTTACAGAATGGTATGGAGCTCCTCACTTAATAATTTATTTTCCAGAATTAATGATTTCTTAATAATAATGTTGAAAATGAACACAGTGAGTGTTATAGTGTTTTTTTCTAATAGCTAGTTATCAATAGTTTACTGATAATTCCTGAATGATAACATGGATAGACCAATGAAGCGGCTATCTCCCAAAGAGATACAAAGAAATGTATGAAATTCAGTATCGCAGGATATGTGTCTTCATTAATTTATAGCAAGTCTCTTAGGCAACTGACTAGTGGTACTATTAAAGTGGAGGTAAAGAGGCAGCTTACAGTGAATGTAAACAGAATGTAAATGTAAACTATTAGTAAATAGAAGCAAAGCAGATTGTAAGCCTGTTTGAAGGTGTGGCAACTGCATTTCACTTTGAACAGACCACAGGAACTCCAAGTATTACATACCAGAGGAGATATTAAAGAATATATTTTAAATACTTAAAGACTAACTTTTTGGCAGTTTCTAACTTACACTTTCCTAGTGGAAATTAACTTTAGAAATCTGTTTAAAAAAATTCTAGAGTACGTGGAGTTAAATATGTGAGAACTGAAAGAATGAAAATTAAATCATAATTTCATTTAATTTGCCTAGACTCTTTCCTGAAAGGACTGGCTTTTAAAATATGACAGGTTATTGATGTATAGAAGTTCTAGGAATTTTTAAGATTAGGATTTAAACTTCTAGTTTGGGTTTAAGGACAGGAAGTACAAATTGCCAAGGACCAAAATAAAGTTAAACAGGAAGACAAAGAATGTGTGGGTTGGTGTGTGATGTGTCACTCGGCACACAGTGACAGGATGCAGGGAATAAATTATAGCCCAAAACAATATACAGTATGTCTCAAAAGCAGGCTTGTGCTTCAAAAGACTTATAAATGTGAAGGAACCCTGAAATATAATGTAGGAAAATACACTCTGTAATACAGGATTCACAAAGAAGCAAGACAGAGACTGGAACTGGGTCTTAGCAAACATGCATAGCACAAGAAACTGCTGCTTGGCAGCAGTTCAATACCCAAAATGGACATAATTAAAGGAAATTTAATTTCTAAATAGAAGAACACAAGGACACCGTCATGTTCCTGCCACTGCAAATGCAATTATCCTCCTCCACGACCAGTAGAATGTTATAGTGTTCCCATCCTCTACCCCCAAGCCCTACTGAAAGACAAAGATGCTCTGAATGTTAATAGGTCAAAAAATCTCTCCAAAGCAAAGATACGCAACTCCATAAGAATCATGCAGGTTAACTAAACAAACACACACACACACACACGCGCGCGCACACACACACACACAAGCACACACACACACACACACAGAGAGAAAAAGAAAAAGGATTCAGAGATAAAGTGATATTCTCTGAAATAAAGCAACAAAAATATATTTTACAGTCTTCCAAGAAAATAATTCTGAATCCACATTCATGGGTAAATATCATGCATTCTATATGAGCTGCAATGAGGAAAACCAGGCATTGAGAATTAGGAAATGAAGTGAGCTAGAAAAAAAAATTATCTGTATAGTCTGTGACCAGTTTGGTTCTCAAGGGTACTCCCTTCAAAGCAACCTGCTGATCATATCAAGGAGTTCCAAGATTCTGAGTAGGTGCTCAGAGAATTTTACTCATGTGTCAGGAAGGTTCCAGTGACGTGACGCTAGCTCTGAGAGTTCGCTGCCACTGTTAGAAAAAACAGTCCGCTTGTTATTACACCAGAAGGATAGAAAAGCAAAAGACACATTTAAAAATTACTACTGTGAGAAGAGTTGAACATCCTTGGTGAAAAGTCTTAAGTGACATCACTTCAACTGGATCTTTGAGAGATTTTGTCACATGGTGGCTATCTCCTGGTATAGCCTTCCTTCTTAACTGATGACAAAGAAGTATTTTTAAAATGTAAAGCAATCAGAATTATGTTTGCTTTTTGATATTTTGGCAATCACGTAAAGATATTCTTTGAGATTTGAACTGTTTGTAAAAAATGCATAGACTACAATCTGTCCTACAGTAGCTGAGTGGATGAAAGAAGGAATGAGACACCTTGTGTTTTTATCTAAGCAGAGTTAAGGAAATAAAGAATGCCCAAGTTGGAAGAAGCTCAATTTAAGAATCACTTCACTATTAAGCTAACCTTGACTTGAAAGTTGCCCATAAAATAGGGTTTACTAGTTGATAAATATGAGTGTTTTTAAATTACTGCATGCAGGGTATAAATTTCCATTTAGAAGAAAAGCTTATCCATCTACCCATGCCAGGAGCACACCTACACAATGGGCAATTAGAGGAATGAGACTTGAGGGGCTCTTCATCCTCTATCCTTGGCATCTGAGAGATCCCCAGTAGTGCAGTATTTAATTAATAATAAAGAAATTGTTGGTCAATGATAATTTGTGAAAGAAGGATAGGATTATACCAGCTTAAAAAATATCAGTCTTTCCAACTCACCTTCATAAAGCTGTGCATACTGAGGGAAACCCGTTGCCCGTAGCCAATCACAAGCTTCTTTGGCTTCGATTTCTGTAACAGAACACAAGAAAGACAAAGTTCTTAGCTGTTTGCATCTGAACATATTTCCTTTTCTTTCATAAAATGACTTTTGTTATACAAGCAAACAGGATATCTGATGAAAACAACAAAAAAAACCCAGTTAATTTACAGTTTACATTTTTGTGCTTTTTTTTCAGACTTTTTAAAAATCCATATAAATTATTTGGCTTTCCTTTGAAAAAAGAAAAAAAAAGGAAGCCTAGCAATAAATTACTTTGCTGCTTCTGTATTCTGGTTACAATAATTTATGAAGATAGGGCATAATGAGAAAGTTGCAGAGGAATTAAATAATTTTAAGCCTGGCTGGACTAATTTAATTCACTTTCCAAGTAAAAAAAAGGCCATCCACTACATATGACACTCTGAAATTGAAGTAACCTGGCCGAAGGAACAGGCCTTCTGACACCTCTCGGGATGAGCAAATGAGCCCCAGGTGCTGGCAATGCCTTCAAGGGTGCCCAGCACCATGGAGACGCTGGCTGTCAGGTGCCCAGGACGGCATTAAGTCAATAAATCCCACGATCTCAGCAGGCTGAAATGCCTAATAAAGCTTCTACTTTCCGGTGGTTAACATCTTGTAGATAGTATTGATAAACAGAAAGGCCAAGAGCAACTGACACGCTGTGTTCAAACTCACTCAAGCACATATTTACAATCCCGTTAAAACAGACTCACATAGGAGGTCCTGAGCACATTAATTAGTTTCTCTGTTTGCACAAAGAATATTCTTTCAACCCTTCTTCCCTCTTCCTCAGGCCATTAGAAGACTAGTTATGTAAGGCTATTCACTCATGTATAAATGTCTCAACATGGCTTAATTTATTCCAGATTCAAATCTTCATTAAGCATCTCTCCTCTGAGCCAGGTGGGAGGCGGATGGGCTATATTAGGAGCTGTCTACATGTTTTACTTTTGTCTAGTTAACTTTGCGGTTTCAAAGCTTTCTCCACAGGAGTTCCTGCCCTTCAAAGAAAGGTTATTAAGGACACTCAAATTCATTAAACCAAGTAAGAATGTCCTTACTGAGCAGGCGAAAGAGAAAAATGACCCTCTACCTTCTGATGAGTAAGTTAATACTAACTAACAACAACTGGGGCCATAGAGTGGAAATAAATGGCATGGCCATTTACGTTCTTGAATTTTTTCAATGCAGTCATGAAAGTAGCACCACTAAACATAATTCACTGAATTGTTGGTGAAGGGCAAAGTACCATAAATGTGTAAGAACTTCAATGTCTGCACTGAATAAAAAAATATACAGTGATTTACAGTAGCCTTCCTATATGCAAACACCCAGTCGGAAGAAGAGATTAAGAGATCCCCTTCAAAACTGAAACCAAAAAAATCAAATATCTGGGAATGAATCTAACAAAAGATGTAAAGGACTTATACAAAGAAAACTATAAAACACTGTTGAAAAAAACAGAAGACACAAGAAAATGGAAAGACATCCCTTGCTCATGGATTGGAAGGATTAACATTATCAAATGGCAATCCTACCAAAAGCAATTTACAGATTTAATGCTATTCCAATAAAAATCTGAATGACATTCTTCAAAGAAATAGATCAAATACTGATGAAATTCATATGGAACCACAAAAAACCCCACAAAACTAAAGTCCTCCTGACTAAAAAGAAAACGGAGGTATTTCACTTCCTGATTTCAAACTATACTACAAAGCCGTAATAATTAAAACAGCCTGGTACTGGAACAAAAACAGACAGAAAGACCAATAGAACCAAATAGAATACCCAGAATTAAAGCCGCATATCTATGAACAACTAATCTTTGACAAAGGAGCAAAGAAAATGCAGTGGAACAAGGACAGGCTACTCAATAAATGGTGCTGGGGAAACTGGACAGCTACATGTAAAAAAATGAAGCTAGACTACTACCTCACTCCCTGCACAAAAGCCAACTCAAAATGGATAAAAGACCTGGATGTAAGACCTGAAACCATAAAATTTATAGAAGAAAATATAGGCAAAACTCTACACGACATACAACTCAGCAAAATCTTTAAAGACACATCCCCCAAAGCGAAGGAAGTGAAGGACAAGATAAACAGATGGGATTACATCAAAATAAAAAGCTTCTATACAGCAAAAGACATTAACCAAAACTAACAGACACCCTAGTAATTAGGAGATCTTTGCACACAATACAACTGATAAAGGACTGATAACAAAATGGGCAGAAGAGCTAAAAAGACACTTCTCCAAAGAAGAGCAAATGGCCAACAGGTACATGAAAAAATGCTCAACATTACTTATAATCAGGGAAATGCAAATCAAAACCACAATGAGATACCACCTCACACCTGTGAGGATGGCACACATTAAAAATACAGGCAACAACAAATGCTGGAAAGGATGTGGAGAAAAAGGAACTCTTCTACACTGCTGGTGGAAACTCAAACTGGTCCAACTACTATGGAAAGCTGTATGGCGATTCTTCAAACTGCTAAAAATGGAGCTTCCATACGACCCAGCAATACCACTTTTGGGAATCTACCCAAAGGACACAAAAACACTAATCCAAAAGGATACATGCACCCGTATCTTCATTGCAGCACTGTTTACAATAGCAAAGATATGGAAACAACCCAGATGTCCAAAAATAGACGAATGGATCAAGAAGATGTGGTACATATACACAATGGAATACTATTCAGCATTCAAAGAAGATAAACACATGCAATTTGCAGCGACATGGATGGAACTAGAAGGGATCATGCTCAGAGAAATAAGCCAGAAAGAAAGAGAAAAATATCGAATGGTTTCACTTATAACAGGACTATAGGGAAACCAAGTAAGAGAGAGATAACTCAGCGAGGGAGGGGGAGGATAAGGGCACAAGGGACCACGGAGATGGGTCATGGGTGAATTGGTGGTGGGTTACCCAAGGGGAATACAAAATGTAAAAGATATAAATAACAATTAAAAAAAGAAAAATATATAGTGATTTATATTCCAATGTGAATTAGCTGGTGCTTAACATTTTTTAACACATTTATGTTTCATACCTTGTCCAAGAAAGGAATTAAAGAAACTTTGAATAAAATCATGAACATTTTATAGAAACCCACATTGCAGGAAAAATATCAAAGCTCAATATTTTACTTTAAACAACGAGGAAACTTTTCCCACTATCTCAGTGGCCCCTTGTGGGGCAGGGAAGGAAGCTAAGTGTTCTAAAAAGTATTTTAAATACTGTGCTTCTTGTATTCAGATGTTATTTCCCACTGAGCAGATTATTAGACATGAACACAAGATTGTTAAAAAGTAAATGTGCCTGTTTTCTTAATATTTTATTTAACAAGTGGTGAATGACCAGAAATTCTCAATGTTCAGCCAGTTTTCAGATATGACACCAGGTTAGCACATAGACAAAACCTTAGATACTACTGATTGGCTGATTTTGGCATTATTTAGGGCATGTTCCTGACGACTTTTGTTTAAAAATGGTTTTAAGTGAAAGAGTTGAAAGACATTGTTTTCCTGAAAAATCTTTACATTTATTTGTATCACAATTTACAACTTCAAAGTGTTTGCATACATATTGCTCACTTAAGACCCGTGTAATTTCAGGAACACATAAATACCTATTGCTGTGCTGTCATGTTAATCTCTTACTTCCCATCACCAAGAAAATGAAATGAACTTAAATGACCAAAACTTGTCCTAATAAGCTGTGTCCATATAGTTACATTTGGTTAGAAATGATGTGAACAGGTGAAGGTTTGCTTCTTTGGCAGATAATTTAGTAAGAGATTTATAATGAAAAAAAAACAAAAACAAAAACATTACTTTCAATAACTGCAGAGATTCTGTAATATCATCCTAAAATAGATGGAAATGTGCCTTTTAGATATGAAATGACAGGAAACAGGTTAAGTATAAGATATATTTTATATTTTAAAATGTTCACTCATGAAAACTTAGGCAGCATAGCAAATGAGAACCTGCCATCTCTGCAGAATAGTTGTGAAAACTCTGTGAAAAGCTGTCACTGATGTTTAATAAATGGAGTAGTTGCTAACCTCATTCCCAATCCTTTCCAATTACCAACAGGTCAAGAGAAAATGCTAACAATCCAATGTAAATGCTGATTATTTAATATTCAATATTTTTGTTTCAAATAACATGAAACAAACCTTTGTCCACATCCAAGTCAGGCAGAAAATATGCTTCCTAGTTTCACCCTTGATCCAAGTCGTAACTTTCACTATTCTCTTTCCTTCAAACTTGGCTCATCAGACTAAGTTTCAATTTCTTTTCTCTCCCTCACAATCTTTGCTGTAGCTCTACTGCCTAGAAAATCAAGTCTAAACAACCCAGTGTGGTTTCCAAGGCTCTCCACTTTGCTCTCCATCAACCTAATTTTGTAGCTCCCAGTTCTCCCTCTGTATTCCAGCCAAAGTAAACCTGCAGTTCCCCTTCCCACACATGGCTGCGACCTCCCTGGTCTGAAATGTTCTCTCGATATGAGTTCACTCCTCCTTCAAGGCCCATCCCTAAGACTGCCGCCTCTGTGCAGTCCTCCAAGATGCCTCTTGACAAATCTATTAATGACTGTTATTCAGCAATCAATATGTGCAAGACCCTGACCAAGCACTTTAAAGCATATTAATTCATTTACTCCTCATAGTGAAAATGTGAATTACTGACATCACTAAGAGATGAGGAAATAAGTGGGGAAATAGCCACCACTCCTTAAAAATAAGCTTTTTCTACATTCAGAAAGCAGGGACTAAGACCACAGAAACGAGCAAGACAAGTGGTTCCCTTAAAAAATATAACAATAAACAACATTTAAGACATTAAAGAAAGCCCTGTGATATATTATTACCGCAGTCACCTTACCTCCCTGATGCTTCTAACTAACTGGCTCTCAGGGCATGATTTTCCTTCAGTCTATTTAAGTGGTGGTATGAAAACTCTGAGGATGACTTTTAAAAATTATTCTCCACTTAGCCAAAATGCCACCAAAAACTAAAAATACAATGGATGTATGAAGCTTTTCGACCTAAGTTTTCGCTCAGCAAACAACAGACAAATGTGTTAACAAGGAAACAGGAAATTTTTATTGGAAACAGCTTTAGGGGTTAGTTGTATTAGATGTATGAGGCCAGGAGACCCTTTTTGTGTATGGCTAGAAATCATTAGACCATATTTGCCCATTTCCTGTAATGATGGGATGACCCTGCCTTCCCCTCACCCCTCAACCATAAGTTCACAGAAATTCCCCCAACCCCGTCAGCATTCTGTTGAACTTGCTGCTCGTAGGCGGCTGAGTCACAGTAACTGGGTCTAAGCAGGATGTTCTGTTTGCTTTACAGTGTGGAACTCTCAGGCTCCCTGCTTTCTTTGCCAGCAGGCTACCAACATCAAGGCAAGTACTACGCAGAAGTTATCACGTCAGGGAAATCCCAAGGAATTAGAGGAACATAAGAAAATTCAAGCACCTTCCAGATAGGGTTCCCCTAACTAGGACAGTCTCTTGGACAAGCTCTGTGGAGGGATTAATGCTTTACAGCCACGGAGAAGCAAGTGAACTGTGTGAAGGCAAGGCAGTGCTTTCTGATCCAAACCGATATATATCCCCCTCTTCGGTCTCACAGATTCCTTGAAGGAAGGTAGACTCTGCTAATTGAGTCACAAACCTCTGTCAAGGTGGCTAATTTTACAGGTCTGCTCAGCAGATGGGCACTCACAGCCCATCTTCACCTGGTGTGGTGGAGAGACTTATCAAGATGAGATGTCCATGGTCCTCGGCTCTGATGCAGAAGGCATCACCTTGGGGAGCTAACCCACCACCCACCACCACCTGCTCCCAGGAAGTTCGATTTTCTCAGCCAAGAGAGCCTAGACAGAGCATTTTTTATAAAAGGCTCCCAAAGTAAATCCATGGGTAGCCAGGACTCAGAAGTTAGCCAGACAACATTTCTTCCTTATCCCGGACATGTTCTCCCCTGGATCATCTTGACAGCCTCCCAACTGAACGCCTCTGATAACTCTTGCCATCCTGCCCTCAACAGATCTCCCTCGACCAAAGGGTCACTGGGTCCCTGAACTCATTTTTTTAAGAAAAGCATGATTCATTATGTCACTGTCTCATTGGTAAGTCTTCAGTGACTCTCCACGGTCTTCTTGATACAACCCAAATTCCTCAGCAAAGACCCTCAGCCTTCACAATTTGGCTTCTGTGGAATTCAGCTACTGGCAGTTCTTAAAATGGGAGCTTCGCTCTACTCTTACTGAACTCCTTAGGGTTCCCAGGATGCACCATGCTCTCCCACAGCTCAATCTCTTAACCTGTTCTTTCCCCTGCCTCAAATGTATTCCCCTTATTCCACCCCACAACTTCCTCAGCCTGAGTGAGGTGCATGACCTTTAACTCATTAGTGAATCCTTAAAGACTGCCTTTTTCCACATTGGAAGCAGGCACATTTGCTTGAAGGAGAAGATAGAATCCAGTCATATTTTCCCTTCTTTAAAAACAGATTAAGAACTATGACTCCATCTCCTTCTTCTTTGCAATGAATAAAAATAAAATGCCAAAGACTGGTTATCAGGAGTTACCGACGTAAGATCAATCTATTAAATTCTAATGTTATCTAATCACAGCAGATTTTAACTAGTGCCTAGAAGCATTCCTACCCTCAGGTACCTAAAAAAATTTCAGGCATCTGCTGTACATATTCTGAACAACCCAGTCTGGAAGCTTCTGGGAGACTGGTGAATACTCATTCCACTCCTAAGGCCACCTGACCTAAGAGGAGCTGACGCCAATCCACCTTTAGATATATCTAATCTAGTACCATCACACAAGTAAGGGAAGTCATCCTTCATTCCCTTTTCAAGAAGTTATTTCTTGAACATGTCAGTGTGTTGCCAGTGGTGTCAGAGTCCACTGCCCCAAAGCAGGAAACCAACTGGAAAGGCAGTTCACCATTGAGTATGCGTGGTGTCATCTATTTAAGGTCCACATGTTTGAGTCCTAAGTGACCCTGTACAGACAGCACCAACAAGCTCCCATTTGACAGGTGAAAGCCCAAGTCCTGACCATGGTCCACATGCCCCATTTCCCTACACATCCTACCTGGCACCCTGTCTCCCACTTTGTCCTGCGTTATTTTTTTTCTTCCAAAATGTTTATTCATTCTGTTTATTTAATTGTCTCACCCCTCTTAAGCTCCACAAGGGTGATTTTCTTCACCTATTTTACTCTCCGATATAGCCCAAGCTTCTATGCAGTGCTCGGGCTTTAAATTGTCCAGTTTCTCAATAAACATTGTATGACTAAAGAAAATAATGGTATGATTTTGTTCTAGTGAAGTGGTCTTAACTTTTCCAACCAGGACCCACAAAAGATAAACCCTTTACATGGTAACCTGGCACACATATGTATGTCTGTGTGTGTACATGTATACACACATTCATGTATATATATGCGTGTATTAAGCATATGTAAAACTGAAACAAGTCAGCCAAATGGCACTTACAATTACTGATGCAGTCTTAAATTTTTCTGTTTTCAAAATGCTGTTACCTACCAAAGTAACCATTATGAAATGCACTATTTTCTCATGCATAGCTTTTTCTTCAAAACAAAAACAGAAAAGGAAACTTAGGGTTTCTGCATAGTAGAGGGAGAATGTGATGTGACACAGGAAAGCCATGCACGAATTTGGAGGTGGGTGAGCAGAGATGTCCCTTCCTGCTGGTGGACAAGAGTGCGGATGCTGCCTGAACACATGTTTCAGCCTTGACTTTTAACTAAGGGGTAGTTAAGACCTTGTATGTGTGACTGGTTTGCGGGTAAGGAGATTCAAACTACAGGAGAAAATTTGCTAAGTGAACGCTGCCACAGCACATAAGGAAGAATGGTAAGCTTCTGGATTTACTGCAACAGAGCAAAGGGGAGGTTATCCCATAGCCTAGATACAAGCATTTCATTAGTCTGGTTACTCAATGAGCAGCCAATGTTACTTCCTCAGATGAAAAACAGCTTTGCCTGAGGGTGTCCCAAACTCCTAGCAATCCATCACAGAAAGAGGGCAAAGTGTTACCTATACCAGGCCAGGAAAACAAGTCTAGGAAAGAATCCACTGCTTAGTTAAAAAGATAATCTCTTGGTACCTGTTTCCTCATTTGTAAATCCTCGGATTGCCATGGGCTTTGTAAAGTCCCTAAATTTCTGACCGATATTTCCTTTATGCCCATTTCTCCTTTTCACTAAGACAACCTTTAGGTTTTATTTGTAGTGTTGGTTTTTCAGATTTATCAATTACATAGACTTTTCTTCCCTTAAAAAGTTGAATTAATGGTAAGTGCCAGTTTTGTGAATTTACTTAAATTTATTGCTGGAATTTCTAATTTGCTTCTTAATAGGTCAATACTTTGATTTGTGAAACCTATGTCCATATTATAGAGGACTGAAAAAAAAAATCAAACCCTAACGTCTTTGCTTATGTATGTCTCTATACTCACACACTAAAATTAACATTTGTAGGAAGAAAATACTCAACCCATAGAATACTCTCAGAGTTTTACTTTGCTTATTGATCTTTTATGTTCACATTTCAGGAATAGCCACATCCCAGCTTTTGCAGAATCGGTGAATCCAGTGCTGAAATGCATCTTGGACTTTTCATCATTTCGCTTTACAAATGAGGAAGCTGGTTCAGAGATTAAGTAATTTATTTAAGTTTCCAGAGCCACTTTAGCTCTCACTCCAGGTCGGGGCACTTTCTGCACACTTCAACAATGCCTACAAAGATTATCCTCTCTTTAAAATCACTGGACTGTTTTTCAGTACAAGTAAAAACTGGCAGTTTGGGGAGTATTCTTTTTAATTTTTTTCTCCTGTTTGAGGGTTGGAAGCAGATAGGTTGCTTTCTAGTAAAGAAGATTCCTAGAAATAATATAAAGGGGAAAAAAAGGACCCTTTTTGACAATGATGTGATGACAACTTAATAAATGGTTTTGCCTAGAAAGGAGACCCTGCAAATCTATACCTGGGATTATGCGGTGAAGGGGTTCTCTAGCACTGCAGAAATTAAATCAATAGAAATCCCCTTTGGGGATCATTTAGTTCAAGTACTTGCAAAATACATAAACCAGGAAAAGGCAAGTGGTTTACATCAACAAATATGTGCTCTTCCCTCACAAAGGTAAACAGCTTTTTATTAACTGGAGCCCTCAACTGACATAGCTCTATCAGGAATCCAGATGTGAGCTGACAGTTATTTCCAAGAGCAGAAAATATCTCCCAACAAATAAAAAACTGATACTTATTACTCAGCACAAAAAAGTGAAGTGGAAATAAAAATAAGTTATTAAGAAAACGGATACTACATTATCACATCTTTTGTTTTCATTTCAATTTGGGACGGGTTAAGAAAACCTTGGTTTACATTTACACACACACACACACACACACACACACACACACACTTCCAATATTCAATATCAAATATTTATATATTTCAACCATGCATTGCTAAGAAAAGTGACCGGAAAGAGCTCTTAAAATATTAAGCCCTTTAAAGCTGATAATTGCATAAATTAAGGCGCTAACTTCAAGGAAAGAGACAATCCAAATAACATACTTTTCAGGGTCCATATTTTCTGAGTCTAATTTTCTTGTAAAATGAAGCAGAAGATTTCAGATGATAATCCACTTCTGTCTTATTATTCAAGGTAAACTACCTGGTTACAAACCTAAAACACCCTCTGCCCATCTCCATCATTAAAGGTTGGCAGGTACTTCAATTCTTTTTCTTACACAGGTTAACAAAGTTTATTCCACTGAATCTAATTCCCTCGTCAGTGTTAGCTTCAGTGCTGTACAACACAGGAAATATAAAACATCATGTAAGCCATAGTGCTACCACAAAAATAAATCAAAAATAATGGGGCTATAGTGAGGATTTCTAAAGAACTGCTTATTCATATTCTAATTAGAGAAGAAAGAAAAAGAAAATCAAACGAAATACCAAGCTGCACTATCACTGACCAATGAAAATAATAACATGGACAATATTGGTTAATAGAAAGCCACCTCTAGCCCTGCCTAACCTCAAAACAGGAAATATTATTCGATCTGACTTCTCAGCTTGTGCCCAAATGTTTAAGGAAAAAAAACAGGAGTTAATGTCTTCTGGGTGAGTTATTTCGTGGGGCTACCCAGTTCCCCACATTCTAACCATCAAAAGTTGATTCTGATACATCTATTTTGTTTAGGAACATTTCTGGTTTCATAAGTGATCTTTTTCCCACACACAGTGAGCTCCTCATTTTGCTGCTGTCCCCATTTTGCTTACACATGTGGCAGGACTGGGTCTGAAGTTCCATTCAAGGCACACATGACCTTGGACTAGTACTGGACTTCCAGGCACTGCAGCTGTCCCTCAGCAGGGGACAGGCAATGTTTTTCCCGGCTGCCATTGTACAGTTCTGGAAATTCCCATACAAAATGATTGTTACAAAGGCACAAGCACCAAATAAGATTCCTTTTGTCAAGTTACACAGTTTGAAAAAAGGCACTCGGGGGAGGTTACCCTTCAGGAGTTTAAGGTTTCTGAAGAGGTGAAGATGATTTCAGGATTTCAGCAACTTCTATCTGCATTGCCAATTGACTGGGACACATGACATAGCCTGGCTGAAGTGCAGCCCAGTGCAGGGGCCACTGACCACTTCACCTTCAAGGGTCCCTTCCTCTCGGGCTTCCTAAGTGTGACAGCCTGGGAACTGCTACAAGCTCAGGGTGTGGAAAACTTTTGTCCCTCAGACATCCTCTGGAGACTCCTGCAAGAAGGAAGGCGCCTTTCTGACAAGCTTCAGGAAGCAGCCCCAGTCCTCTCTGCAAGACACTCAGAGGTGGGGCAGGGACAAGAACAAAATGTGGATGGGAGGTGTCAGAGGCATCTGAGGACTCAACTTCCCTGACCCCAGACTTCACTTCACTTGCTTTTGATTTTTCTCTCGGGGGCCGGAGGGAGTAAGACATGAAAAGTTCCCCACACCTCCTGTGAGCAAATGTATGTGTGAATAAAAAAGGATTATTTGCCACTAGGAAATTCAGGTTAGCAGAATAAAAAATAAGGATGGGTGATTAAGAGAAATGCATTCCCAATGGTTTCGCTTGAATTTAAAGATCTGATCCTTTAGGTGCCCAAAGGTAGGCACCTTCAAGATGCCATTCCAGTGTTTTCAGGGCCATCTGGGAGCAAATTTTCCCTTAGACATATAATCTTAAAACACCTCCATTAAAATGAGTATTATTCAGGACAGAAGCTGGAAAATGGTGCCCCAGACTCCCTTCCCAAGTGTTAAAGAAGGGGGCTGAAGTCTCCATTCAGGAGGCTCCAAAAGGATACAGAGACCACTATTTTTGCCATTCCTGAACCCTGAAGTATAGCTTCCTACCTGTGAACATAAGACCCTAGGAAACTGGAAAGTTACAAGGTTCTATATGGCCGCCAAATACTGTTTCCTAAATTGAATAAAGTACTTCCAAATGTATCTTCACAAATTGGACTCTATCCTCACATCTATCAGGTTGAAATCCTAGCTCTGCATGTCCAGTGATGTCAGGTATTTAAGTATCCCAAGCCTTAGGTTCCTCATCTGTAAAATGGGAATAATTATACTTGTCATGAAAATTAAACGTGAAAATGAATGCAAGCTACATGAAACATTTTAGTTTCTATATTATTACTATCTGGAAAGTCTGGCTGTCTTAGAAAAGTTAAAAAGGAGGATCCATTTCAGACTGTTGCTTGTGAGAGACTATAAACATAGTGGCTAAATAAGCAAGATTTTCTACCTGTCCACCTCCAACTATGACAGCAAAGATGGAACAGCTGGCTAAAAAAAATTTTAAGATAGAGTAGTCCTAACTAAAGAACCCTCAGCAGGACTACACCCTACTCCTTATCATTGATCATGATAATCCTTAACAATAACACAGGGTCCCAACAAGGAAAAGTAGAGAGACAGGAAGAGCCTTTCTCAGATGGGAATCTTACCCTTTCACATTAACTGCATTTCTTATTAATTTGAGGTTAAAAGAAAACAGCATTATCTGCACTCACATCAGCAACCTATGCTTATAAAACATATTTTAATCCAATAACACTGCCTTACTTATAAAGAGGGATTATCCTTTTACCTTCAAGTCTCTAAATTTTTCCTGCAATGGCTAGAGTCAAACATAGACCAAACATTTTATCTATTCCAGAGAAGCAGTTTCTAACTTTACAGTCATGAAAAAGGCTTGAGACTATGCTTTTTAGGACCAGCTTTGGATATTTACACTTTATGGCTGGGTATTACTTCACCTTGACCATCAAAGTGAGAAATATTTTTTTAAGTCCTGAATGTATATTCCTTTGCATTGTAGCTTGCAGCCCAGTAACTCCAAAGTATTTGGGGGGGGAGGGGAGGAGGAGGGAGTTGGGAAACAGATCTTTATAAAATGAGCACTCTCAGAAACTCAGGAGAATAACCAAATTTAGAAATAAAAAATTTCTCTCCTTTACTGGATCCCAATTCATGTAGTTCTAACCATTGGACTCTACAAACATGAAAAATGAAAATCACCCTTCTTCCCAGGTCTGCTTTATCATCTTAAGAACATGCCTGGCATGATTTGAGCCTCTCTGTCAGTGACACCATGGGGCCAGGTTTGCTATAAGGTTCTAAAGCACAGAGAACTAGGTCTTTAGTGATTTGGCAATATCCAGGGAGGAAGGGGAAACATCTGAAGTTATTTTTACATTTGCAAGTCTTCTGGCTGTTCAGGGTGAATGGTAGGGTGGGTCAAGTATTGTCTGGAACCTTTTAGGGTTTTTTTTTTTTTTTTTTTTTTTTGCATAGCCTCATTTCCTTCTTCCTGTTGCTAGGAAGGAGAATGAAGCATGAGAAACTTGTGTTTACAATACTGGACCATCCTGTCCAGCTCAGGCACTCTTCAGAAAGAGTACAATTCACTTCACTCACTGTACTTTGGATGCCCCCATCCTTCTGAACCAAATCGTCCTTCCCCAAGTATGTTCAAATTGCATATTTACCCACCTAAATCATAAAAATGCCACTCTCATTTGAGCATTGCATCATGGCTTAAAATCTCCATGGGGACACCAAGGGAAACCCAAGTACTTATTTTGGTATCTGAAATCAACTCTTGGAATTCCACCAAGTCTCTGATTGGAAGGCATCTCACTGGGGCCTTCCAATGCCTCTTTAAGTCCCACACTAGTTCTAGAAACAGAAGTTTAGATGTATTTTTTACTCATCTTATAGTAATAACTTGGTTAATCATGCCATACTTTTCTATTAATCTGGTATATTTTCCAGAAGCATCTGAATAATCCTTTCTAATGTTAAAATGCTCTTAAGTTTTGCTTGGTCTTTGCTCTTTGAGCTACAGTATAAAAAAAACAACAAAAACATAAATAAAACGAATCCTTAGGTGAAAGGGTAACTGACATCTTGCTCTTGCTCTAATACCAGTCTTTTGATTTGTTTAGTTAAAACTTGTTTTCAGTTAGCTATAGCTAATTGCTTATGTGTTCAACCTTTTTACTCTTTAAGGAGTATTGCTCCTAAGATCTGCAATTGGGAAGTTAAGACACATATGTGTCATTGAAATCATGTTTCTCATCCACTCAAGGGGAAGATTTAAAACAGAAGCTATTTATTCTGATTCTGTGAATTGGGGAAACCAAGTCAGAGTCCCTTTTGAACTTTTAAAATATTTGGCATGAGGTGTCATTCAGCTGGAATTAAAACAATTTGTTTTTGTCAAAAGCAAACTTTAAAAAACAGCTGGGAGAGAAAGTTAATCTATAGTGCTTCATTTTAAACTCTGAACAGTAGTGCTAATGAAAAAAATATGCACTCAGGCTTTGGCCAGGCTATAAATCTGGCATGCCAAGTTAAAGTACACGCAATCGCCAACATTTTCTCAGAAGATGTCTCGAAATAACTTCTGAATGCACATCTGCTAACTATTTGACACTCATTCCCCAGAACTTTAGTTCTTCTACTAAAGGGGCTATTGACTTAGAGGGCACCTCTCTGACCATCTGCTGCAATCTTCAGCCAAGATGGCACTGGGTGCCTCCATTAATTCCACACTTACAGTCTGCAAATTATCTCAGCAGAGGACCAGCCCGCAGTCCAGATGGATGCTGAATTAGTCAACCTCTTGGAGCTGCTGAGAGATTTACATTCAGAGTTCTGCTGGGCTATTATTTTCCCTCATCCCTTCAGCAAACAGTTTTGGGGGGAAAAAAATGTAATTTGAGACTCAGGATTCTGCCTTCCCAGAGTTGTGAATGTTTTTCTGCCCAAGTGCGTCATATATGCCACCCTCATGAATCTGTAACGGATGGCTGTGCATAGGCTGCATTCCTTTACCTCACCAATGGCCCAAACAGCCTCTGATTCCTGAGAACGAACCCATTTGCTAATCATATTGGGTGTAAAAAGACTAACTCAAAGCTTGTGTAGGGCAAAGTTTTCTTTTCCACAGTGCAGATTAATGCCGACATGCAAAGGCTTCCTTCTACAGGAATTAGCATAAATTGGGTGTTGGCTGAACATTGGTACCAGACAATGTGCTAAGCACTTGTATTAGCTCCATTAATACAAATTCCCCACCTGATAAATATGGTCATTACCCGCATGTAGCTGATGAAGGAAGTACAGAGAGGTCGTGTCACTTCCCAGACTGGCCCAGGTAGGAGGCAGCAGACCCAGGATTCCCACCCTGCCAGACTCACCCGGGTCTATTCTAATTTCCCAAATACCAGGGGGCTGTGCGCCAATGAGACGCATAAAATGACACGTGGCAAGGTTGGTTGGCCACAGCCAGGGGTGTAACGCTTGCAAAAGATCAAAGGCTCACCCCATGACGTTGGAGGTGGGGACCAGGGCACAGGCTGAGGCAGGGTTCCAAAAAGCCATCGCCTCGCTGGGGAAAAAAAAAGACGGACCGGCGGCGTGCTTCCTTCCTTTTGCCTGCCTGGGGACTCACTCACGAGGCGCCACCTCCACAGCCCCGAAGCCAAGGGTATGGGCATCACCAAAGGGCATTTTCGGCAACCCCGGTCAACGTCCCAGGACGTGAAGGCGCACTGCAGTCTTTCTAGCAGGAGCCCCTCACTTGCAAGCCACGCGACAGGCTAATAGATTCAACACTCTCCTGGGACCCGCAGTCACCAAACCTAGACTTTCCTGCCTGAGTCCGAGTCACTTCCCAGGGCTTACAATACTTGAACACGAACGGTTTAAAATTAAAACAATTTTTTAGTAAATTCACCTTTAAGCAATTAAAAAGAATTCCAAGTGCCACAACAGTCTAGGCGTCCCTAAATAATAAACTTCTAGGTAGTCAACGCTGATTTTGGGCTTCTATGGTTGGGGACAGCAAGCACCGAGCTCTGAACGGTCCCCAAGGAAAAGGTATGTAGAAAGGCGGTCGTACTTTGCTGAGGTTTAGAATATGAACAGCAGGGCAGCTTGAGAAGCCGCCGGAATTCACCCGGCCCTGAGCCCCCGCTCGAGTCCTGTGCCCCAGCCCGTCCTGGGCCCCCAGCCGAGCGGGAAGATAAAGTGGGCACCACTTCATGGGTCGAGACGCACCCCAGCCCGCAGCCCTTCCCTGAATCCACCAGGAGCGCCCGCACGCGACCCCAAGTAATGAGTAGTCAGGGGTCATTACCCGAGATAAAACCTCCCTCCCCAAATTACGACCCCTCTTTTCACCCACACTCCACCTCCTTCACGCCAAAAACCTCGGGCGACTCGATCCCGAGTCTCTTCGAAAAACGTTTCAAAAGCACAGAACGACAGGCACCGACTTGACAAGGCGGGGTGACATTTCCTCCGCGGCGGGTCCCCTCTGCAGCTGGCTCCCGCTGCTGGCGCGACGGCAAGGCACAAGTCTAGCTTACGTGTTAGGATCATGGTGTCTCGCTTCTCTCTGCACATCAAGTGCGGCGTGAGGCTGCAGGCGCGCAGTAGGGAAGTCGAGGCAGTCCGCGCGGCAGCTCAGCTCCAGCGCCCGGACCTATGGTGGCACCCAAGACGCGCGCCTTGGAGGTCTTCAGTACATCTTGATCAATGCTTGGTGTTTCTCGCCACGGCCCCAGAAACAACGCGGTGTTTTCAGAGGTCAAAACGGTTGAGCGCTTACAGAGCGGGGCAATAAGCTTGGGAGCGGTAGCTCCTGCTGGGAGAAAGTTCGGCCATGGCCTGGGTAGGAGCCGAGCGCCCTCACTCTGGCAGCTGGAGCGCAAAGCCTAGCGGGCCGCGCCCTCCCGAAAGGCCCACCTCGGAGGGGAGGGACGAGGTCAGGCTGCGTCTCCTCCCAGCGCCGCCTGGGTCAACCGCCGCAGCATCCCACGATCTTCAGGGCCCACCCCGCCCTCTCTTACCCCGCCCTCTCTTACCCCGCCCCGCCCCGCGCCCAGGCCCCGCCCCAGACCCATCACTCTCAGTCTCCCCGCGGCTGGAATCGAACGCCGCAGCTTCAGGCTCCACTGGCCCCGCCTCCTCGCCCCGCCAGCCCCTCCTCAGCCGCAGATTGGAATGTTTTCCTCCGGCCCCCAGGTCTGCAGCGGGAAGCGCCAAAAAGTCTCCAACTATTGGCCTGGGGGGAGGGGACGGGGTAAAGCAAAGACTATACATACCCTCAAAGAGTTTACTTGCCGGGGAGGTCCAGGTTGGACTCTCGGACACCGCGCGTATTTCCTCTACCTTTTTTCTTAGTAGTTCTGCACTTTTCTTTCTTTTTTTCTTTCTTACATAGGTTATTATGCCTTTCATCTTGGTGGGGACAGCGTAAAATTAGCGGGAACGGGAGGGGGAGTAGGGGTGTGAATCGTGTTTCCAGATCTGTAAAATGGGAAGAATACCTATCCGTTGGCCATTCATTAGACATTGCTAGAGCCCGCAGGGGAGCAGAAGGAATGTAGGTAATAAACACTGCTGTAGAAAAGGATTGAGTTTTTACTCAGCACGTGTTGAGTCTGTTTGCACAGTTATAGCCAGTGTTTTTTCAAACCTTAGTCCTTGGCCCATGATCCAACACAGCTCCTGCAGCTGTTAGGGGCCCACTGCAGACTGCATAATGAGACTTGTTCATGGTAGAATCTGCATTTTAAAAACCCTCTAGTGACTGATGCACTGTAATTTGAGCACCCGATACAATAGGACGCCTTTTTAAAAAGATCACAACTGAATACAATCTCAGTAAGATTTTAAAAAATTCAGACCAGAGTTCCATGAAAATTTAATTTGGGGCTAACTGGTACTTTTTGTCTAATACTGTAAGAGGGTGGTCCTCAGGAAAGGGGAGTGTCCCAGGACCTTACCCCCACCTCAAGCCAGAGAGATCCAAGACACCTAGGACTACGAATCCCATAATGCCATCATCACCGAAGGAAGGATACTGAGGAGTGAGGGTGGAGTTAAGCAATGCTGTTTTGGTGGTTAATGAGACATGTGTGCTTTGGGTTCTCCCCCCTTCTCCCCCCACCACCCTGCTATTTGCAGAGTTTTGGTGTGCCATTGGGATTCTAGCTCAGCACAACTGGTAGGCCACATTCACCAATTTATGCTTTTTTCCTCGAGTTGTCTTTTTATTTCCCCTCCTTTTGTAAGGATTTACAAATCTTACTGTGTGTGCCTGCAACTGAATCTTATTATAAGTCTCTTTTAAGCGCACGGGTGAGGACCCACAGTCAGGCACCCCATTTTATATAGGGACTGCCCTATAACAATACCTCTAGGCAAAGCAACTACTAGCCTAAACCCTTTCGTACAACAAACACACTAAGAACATTTATTGCATGCCCAACACTTTTCTAGGTTCTGGAGATATAGCAGTGAGAAAAAAATCCCCTTCCCTCCTAGAGTCTACTTCCTAGTGAGAAAATAATAAACAAAATAAATAGGTGAAATGTACGTAGTGTTTTCAGGGGAAATACAAAGCTGAGGAGGGGACAGGGAAGCTGGGGGCAGAGTCTTTTTTAATGGGGTTAAAAACAAATGGGCAAACTTAGTCTTTCTTATAGTTCAAGCTGTGTTGATTTCAGAGCCACTTTATGGTTTACATACAGTTGGGGGGAGGGCAAGAAGGATTCCTTTTCACTCCAGTTTTTCAAAAACAACAAAAATGAAAATATTCTCACCACCACAGGCTTCCTCATTGCTCAAACCAAAATTCAGGTCTGGAGAGTGGCATTCAGGAGGGTATGAAGCTGTTCTATTCAACAGGTATCTCCAGGGCTTTTACCTGATTATAGTTGCTGGGGACACAAAGGTGGGGGAGGGGAGGAGCACAGGGCTGTATGAAAAAGAGGTACTGTGAGGGCCCAGAAAGGAGGGAACCTTACTGGGCTCAAAGAGCCAAGGCAGAGTTGCCCTCTGAAGTTTGGATGCTGGAGGAACTGTCAGCACCAACAGTTGCCAGTGAGGGAGGGTGTGATTCAAGGGAGGCTGGAAAAGCAAGGACAGGAACTTTCTATTCTCTGCATGTCTGTGTTGAGGACTGTTTTATCCTTATCAGTGACAGACAACGAGAAACCTGTTAACTGAAGAAAGCATCCCATGATCAGATCTGCATGATGAAAATATCACTGAGACTGCAGTGTGTAAACTTAAAAAATAGGAATATATCTCTTCAACATACTAGTTTCTCACATTTATTAAATATTCAAACCTTAAAAATATAGGTAACCTAAGCCTTCTTCAAAGCATGTCAGTTCTTAGAACATGCTCATCTTTTTTGTCTATTGTTCAAGTCCCATATCTTCCTCCCTGATTCTGATGTTCTCTTCTCTGGGTCTTCTCTAGTTTCCTTACATCTCTCTGGAGATATGTGTAATATGGATTGCTCATTGTCTAATAACGCTAATAATAATTAAAAAAAACATTTTCCTTACTGATGTAATGGTTTGCGTTTAGCCTTCATTGAGTCGCATCATCTCCCATTTTTTGTTTTATTGGCACAGTCTGTGTCCTGGCCATCATAACCTTAATTCCTACTCCTTTAGAAATCAACATGCTACTACTGAAGGCTGAAACACTTGTAGACAGAATAGTGGTTGAAAGAAGAACTTTTGAGCTGAGTGATGAACACATAATTTAGCCTCTCAAACATCAGCTTTTTCATCTTTACAAATAAGAGTGCTTTCTTCATGGGGTTTTTATAAGGGTTGAACAAGATAATGCACATAGTGCTTAGCACATAAGTGCTCAATAATATTAAACTTTATTATTAGATAGTACTAAATGGGCACACCAAACAAGAACTTGGCAATTCCTATTTAAATAACCATCCAAGAGAAGATTAAAACAAAACAAAACAAGACCTTAACTTTAACCTCTGTATATCTGAGGAACCTTTACAAACTGGGAAAGGAAGGAGTGAAAAAGTCATTAAGACAGTCAACAAACAATGGCACTTTACTATTGTTAGATGAAAGCTATCCCTAGGATAGTTCAGTGTTTTCTTTGTTGAACTTCAACTCATCACCCAAGGTTTCACTTGTCTGTCATAGGCAGGCAATTTTAGAATTAGGTTAACTGGTCTACATCACAAGAGATTTGGGTGTTGAAACACTAGCTCTCAGCGGCAGGAATGAGTGTAGCCTATTTTCCCACAGTAGTATATGTTCCTCCAAAATCCCTTCAATACCTGAAAATAAAAAAAAAACATCACAAATGACACCAGATCTTATCAATACTGTGATGTTAATTATTTGTTCTCAATGGCAGATTTAAAATAGAAAGAGATGACACAAGACCTGCGGCATTTCCTTCCTGCCACGTTCTTTTCAGTTTGTAAGTTTCATGGAAGCCATTCACAGGGTCCCCAACTCTATTTGGAAGCTTTCACATTCAGCTGTAGTCCTACCAAGGAAAGAAAATCCATATAACTAATGCCTAAACTGCATGACAGAAGATTAAGAGAGCTACTCTGTTTTAATTACCGATATTAGTGATTACTAATACTGCCCAAGGACAAACTTTTGCATTTCCCCCCACCGTATTGTGTGGCCTTTCCTGCAACCACACTCCTCCAGATCCTCAGTCAGGCCAAGAAGCATCAGCTTAATCTGCCCCTTTTTATTTACTGGAGCCAGAGGTACTAGAACAGTGCTATATGTCATGCTCTGGCTTTGTTCACGCCAGTGTCAGTTGGGACAGAAAGAGTAACTCAAAACCCTACAACAAAGTAAGTCCCAGTGATCAATACAAGTTCTACTCAGTGAATGTAGATTACAGAAAACTGAAGAAATAAGGTCCAGACTTCAAAATGAAATATTTTATCATAAAGCTGCTTAAAGTGAAGGTCTTCCAGAAGCCATCCACACAATTTCCCACTTAACCAGGAAATATTTCCTCTCTAAATGCACAAAATCATATTGGTATATTGTGTTGGGGTTTATTTTACACTGATTAATAAATATCTGAAACTTGGTACGTGTCCCTATTGAATGTTGAAAATCTGCTCTGAACTTTAAAGTAGGGTATAGAAAATAAACTACTAGAATTTAAGGACGAGAAAAGGCAAAACTCAAGTGTGTACAGGCAAGTGGTAGGTACTACTGGTGGGTAAGGCAGTCACAATGGGCTCATGAGAGGCAACCTGTGCCTGTCAACCTGGCTGGTATCGACACATGTTAACCCAGCAGCCCTGCTGTTCTGGGCTAAAAGATTTTTCAAGAGGTCAAATCACTCCCAAATTTTTAAAAAATATCAAACCTCCCAACTTTTAGATGCTGGCAACTAATTTAAAAACAAATCTAAATTCATTTAAAGTAATTTCAACTTTGGGCTCCATTTAGCCGGGGGCAATGAGTTTAAACCTCTGCTCTAGTGATCTGAGCCAAGAGATCTCTTTGGAAATGTATTCCTCTCCCACAGGAACGAAAAGGCTCCTGCGTTTGGAAAATGTTGTAATGTAATTTGTGTTCAATGGGATATTGTGAAAGAGTGTGGAAAATAATCTTTATTTGTAATGTTCAAAGGAAATATGACAAATAATAGTAATTTTGAAAATAAATTTTAAATAATATTTAATTAAGAGAAATCATTAAATTTAAAATTTAATGGTTGGCCTTAAAATGGTCATTTCTGTCTAAGTTCAGTTACCCACGTCTGAGTTCTCTCCCCACCATTTACCCTACTGGGTAATTAGCTTTTTTCAGAAGTATCTAAAATCCAAATGCTGGTGGTATAGAGTGGTGAAAGAGTAGACAGAGAAGACTTAGGTAGTGAAATAAATTTGCCCCCTGTAAATGTTACCTCAGACAGCTCTTTTGTTCAGTCAGACCTTTTTTGACTACGATTTTTGAACATAATTTAATCATGAATTTTATGACTATATGATATTGTTTAAAATTAAAATATGGAAGTTAATGTCTCCCAGTAAGTAGTCCTTTAAGTGGAGAGGGTGGAGTCAGTTACTCTTGCATCAAGGTGACATAACTCTACTTTTTAGAACATCACTCAAGCCCAAAGTATGAACAAGCTTGGCACTGTATTTTCCAAATTCAACAGATACTAGTCAATCTCATAAAAACTAGAGTCCTGGGTGAAACACTGGCATTGCACATTGAAAAATTCAACAAATACTTAGTCAACCCTAGAAAATGCAGACTCCTAAGTGAAACAGAAATGAACATGAAAAGGGACTGTAAGGACAACACTCTTAGGCAGAGAGTAGGAAGAGATAAGTTCTCTGTGATGACATTCAGTGAAGGGGGTGAACAATGAATTCTTAATTGTGATTAGGTAAGTCAATGGGTATGCTTTCCTGACTCATTGCAATATTTACAGTAGAATTCCTTGCTTATACAGGCTTTAGCATTGAAGGTAGTTGATTGATCTGAGATCTCACTGTTTAAAGTGTCAGAGAAGTGAACACAGAAGGGCTGGCATCTGGGCAATGCTCCTTCTACACACAATTCCTATTAGCTTTTCACCAATAACTGCTCTGCTTCTGTCCTATGGCCTCAGATCACACAAAAATCAAGCACATGGGAAGTAAAAATTGTGATCATTTTTGACACCATGAAAGAAACTAGGCTGCTTTTCTATTGAATTAACCTATATAAATTGCATGCATTGATTCTTTGTAAGATATTATTTTATAAATGATAATAGTTATCTTTTGACTTATTGTTTACATTTTATGCTTATAAGGTATTGTTTAAAATTTAGAAAATATGGAAAACTATAGGAAAAAAGATAAGCTTCTCATAGTCATACCACACAGACAATTATAGATGTATTACATTTTCAAGTCTATTATATCAGTCACTTTTTCAAGTACAACATTTTTTATTGTGTAAAATCAGGATCACAGTATATATTGTTTATAATTTATTATTTTACTTAATACACTTGAAGAATATGATTTTTTTACATGTAGGAACATATTCTATCTTATGGGTATACCATAACTTAGCTGATCAAAGTCGAACTTTTATATTTCATCATTTTTAAATGACCATTCTTTTATAACAAATGTTAAAACATTTGTACGTTAAAGAGCAAGACTGATAATTTCTTTAAATTATTAATTAAGAGGTTTGATTTGAGGGTCAAAGGTATGAGGACATTTGATATGTCATATTAAGTACTGCCTCATAATTTCAATTTCTATAATAGGCAAAAGTATATTATCTGATATTGTGTCAGTCTACATTTGTTTGAATACAAAACACGGAATTTTTAAAAATGATAGTAACATATACATAACATAAAATTTACTATTTTAAGCATTTTTAAACGCACAATTCAATGGCATGAATATATCCACATTGCTATGCAACCATCACTGCTATCTCGCTCCAGAAATCTGTCATCTTCTCCAACTGAATATCTCTACATGTTTAATAGTCATAATTCTTATCCTCCTCTCTCCTGGCCCTCTAACAACATATATTTTTTGTCTCTAGGAATTTTACTGTTCCAAGTACTCATTTAAGTGGAATCATACAGTATTTTTCCTTTGTGCATGGTCTTTTCTTTTACCGATTAAATGTTTTCATGTTTATTAATCAGTTGTATTTTCTAATTGTCTATTTTTAATCCTACAAATTTTTTTGATGAAATAGCTCTACTGATTTTTTTAAACCATTATTTATAAATCAGGGCTATTATCATTTGTCATTTCTAATAAAATATTTTCATTAGCTCATCATTTGCCTTTTATGCCTATTTATCTATATTAAAAAATGAACAAGATTTAAACAAAAATTAAAAGCCTTAATTTGTTCTTTTCAGTTACTGACTAGGAGTTTTACTTAAGTAGCTTTCCTTATATAGCATTTGAAGACAGAAATGCTAAGACACAAAATCAGTTTGCGAAAGAAAATCATTTAACACGTGTGATTTTCTGCTTTATTTTTACTTGCAGGTTTCATTATTTACTCAAAAAGAATTCTATCTGGCTTATGTGATCACTTTATCCTCCTTAGTGTCACATGTAGCTGTCTGGCACAGAGTGATGTCTCCATAAAGGCTTGCTACTAACTAAAAGGCCAGTAAGGTCAGAGTATAAGTTAGAGATCTAGGGGCAGTGAGTTTTTGAAAAACTTTGGACTTTCAAATTTTCCACAAGTACAATGTACATCTATGTGAGCATGTATCTCTACTTATAAACCAACCAATCTTGGAGTATCTGTAAGTTTTTCAGGAACTAAGTACAATGTTAAGGTGGTCATTTTTAGCCTTTCACCTCATGAGGAAAAAAACCACTATTTTTAGTTTTACTCTCTACCACCTTATTTAAAAGTGCCATTTATGGGTTGCTCCTAAATGCTGACTATTAAATTACTATCCAGATGTCGTTCTAAAGCATCTGCTCAAGTAAAACAAACTTTCAACTGTAGTTTTGGAAATCTGAGTGTAATCACTCATGAGTTTGTTTTCATTAAGGAGATGTTTTAAGTTCATTTGAGTTCTGTATGTTGCTGTTTCTTCATAGTAACTGGGTCCTAAAATAAAGACACTACAGGCTGAGTATGAGCAATTGCCTGGAAAATAATAAACAATTCTTTTTCTTAGCTGCTAACTACAACATGCTGGGCATTATAATGTTATTTCTGGAAACCTCTCCACAGCTCCCGATCGTTAACTCTTATAGTCAACAGGAGAACAGAGATACAGCATTTTCAAGCTTGGTTTTTCATGGATAATTAACTCAATCAATTACCACTTATTCATTCAGTTGAATTAAGATAAATTTTGGCAAATGAAAGGTAACAAATAATACAATTTTAAATTTAAATCAGTTAATAAGAATTATGGATTGTGAAAGACTGATGCCTGAAGGTTTATTATGAGAGAAAGGACTAGATTGGATCTAGTAAATATTTTATGTAAATATTCTATTATTGAACAAACAACTATTTCTTTACTGACTATGGTTGTCTTTTTAATGGATTGAAAAAAAGAAACATAAAAGGCAAAAATAAAATTAGAAAAGCGTGCTGTATTTTATAACTGAGTTCTCCAGTTGTCTGAGTTAGAAAAATGAATCTCTGAGGGTCCTTAAGATTCATGCAGGCTGAGAAGAAAGAGATCAGGAATAAATCATGTTCCTGACTTGGTCACAGATATTATCAGTGGCTTTTAGTTGCCCTAGTGATGAGTATCTCTTGCTCTTTGTTTTATTTCATATATACTATATTAATACTATTATATAAAATACATGACTTTGTTTATAATTATATTTTAGTATGTTATAGATAAATAAATGAAATGTAATTTACATGACAAAACAAGGATGTTAGATCATTTAAAATAAGGATTTTACAGTGAAGATGCATTACAGTTTGGAGGTAGATATTATTGTTACAGATAAGGAACTTAACTCAGGGAGGTTACATTTCATGCTTGACTTCTGCCCACTAATAAGGGAGGAAATAATTTGAATCTGGGTCTCTCTGAAATGATGATCATGTTCAGGTCTTTAAAATCAAGCCTTGGTCTTGTCCCTGAAGTAGAGAACTACGTGAACTTGGACATCTATTTCAGGTCTCCCCTTTCTAATGTAAAATGAAGGGATGGATCAGATGTCTTCTAAGTTCCCTTCAGATAGCTTATTTATTATCCAAGACTGTGATATCAGTACTGTGCTTGCTAGCCTAGACGTTCTCCCCCTTCAGAGTCAACTCACAATTCCTAGCTCTGGACCAGAACTACGCCTCTCAGAAATTCACAATTTATGCTTTTCTCCTTCCAGGATGACCGTTGTTTTTTTTTTTTGAGGCTTCATCAGGTATGTGGTGTCGTCCCTAAACTTGCTCATGAAATTTGTACTATGCAGTTTGATTTGGTAGCATTTCAAGGCTCTTCACCCAAATGACCTTCACAGCAATGAACTCTTCTCACTTTTTTGTTTTTTTTTTTATTTCCTGCTCTAATTTGCCAATCACTTTTTAATTTCAATCTTCCCACCTGGATTTTTAAATGGAATGTTTCCATCACTATTTGTATAATTCCTTTCACACTTTTTACAAAAATAATTTACCACTTTTAATACACTTAATCTCTCTTCTAAATTCATTCTCCCTTCCAAGAAACTTATCATGATTCCTAGAACATTCAACCTCCATTCTAAAATATTACTGATAGAATACTTTGGACCCAAGCCTTCCCTCATAGCTATACACATACTTTTAAAACTGATAAAGAGATGACATTGTGTATGCTGGCTATCTTGCTTTCTTGTGCTACAAATTTCTACCTCTGAGCCTTATCTAGTCTGTCTGGTATGTAATAATCTACATTTGCATGGGGTTCTTTCATATAAATTTCATTTCCCATAATGTTCAGCAATCGCACAAGATATTTTGTTTTATTTCCTTGTGATCTTTTTCTTCTCTCACTTTCTCTTCATGCCCTCCCAAATTCTGGTTGTACATGACTGCAGTTTTATATTTACTGAGAATGTCATCATAATTTCAAGCATATTTTAGGTCTATGTTATTGCATCATATGGAAATAAAAAGATTGGCTATTTGGGTCCATTCCTTCTTGCTACACCTAAATTCCTTGCTAAGGATTGTTTTATATGCCATATATTTTTTAAGATTTATTTATTCATGCATACAAGTTGGGGTACAGGCCAGATGAGTGGGGCAGCGAGAGGGCTCACCAGAGACAGAGTGGGGAGCAGAACAGGCAGACTGACGGAAATACACTGCTGAAGGAAGCAGCGGACAGGCAGGAGAGGTCTGCGGAGTCATGTGGGAATCTCCCCAGCCTGGAAGACCAACTTGCGTTGCCACTGCCGACAGCTCCACAGAGCAGCACTTAACTGTTGCGCCACCAGGGAGGCCCCCTTTATATGCCATATTTCATTTTATTTAAGTTCAAAAGATTTTCTAATTTCCACTGCGCTTTTTTCCTTCAATCCAGGATTACCTAGTGTATATGTCTCTTAATTTCCCAACACCAGGAGATTTTCCAGCTATCTTTCCTCTGTTGATTACTACACCCATTCCATTATGGTCAGAGATCATGTTCTGCATGATTTTAATTCTTTAAAATCTGTTGAGACTTGATTTATGACCCAATAGATGTACTATTATATTATTATTTTAAGAATTAATATAATTTCTGATTCCAGCAGTACTCAGACCAGTTACTTTGAAGGACCTTGCTACTGTCAATAAAATTTGATTTTGAATATATTTATATCAAATATTATTTTTTAAATATTAATGAGTTTTTAAGAAAACAAAGGATATCTCTAAGCTAGGGGGGTTGAGCGATAGAAATAGAAATTATCAATGACCAAGAAATAAACTGAAAATAGGAGATAACTTGGAACAAATGTATAGGTTCACAGTCTCTTATCAGCAATATTGAAATTCAAAATTCTCTGGAGACTGAAGGTTTTCTGTAGCCCATTTGGTGATGAAACATTATCTGACCTCATATGATGGCCAAGAATGACATCAACTAATTTGAGGTTATTTATAATCTTTACTCCATTCATTATGAATATCTATATCTATATCTTTTATAGAAATATAAATGCAACATTGAGTGTGAGTAGTAACATAAGGTATATGCTCCACAGTAAATATTTAAGGTGCAAGAAATTCTCAGTTCTGAAACTGTATCTGGCCCTTTGCAGGTAAGAGTGTATACATTTCCTGGGTTAGGTGACTATAGGTTCCTAAGGGAAGATCTAAGATCCTACAATGTAGGGCAGTTGAATCCGGGATCCTACACTTAGCCTGGGGTTTCAAAGACGGCTGGGAGTCCAAGGTCAATAATGCCTCTGTGATCCCCAGCAGAGGTAGATGTAAATATGCCCTGGAAAAACACAACCTAACTACAGTAATCACATTTTAAAAATCAGTAAAGTATGACCTCACAATAAAAATTCAGTGTTACCACTTTAACAATAGAGAGTTAGAATAAAAGTAAGCATGGAACAAAGGACTATCAAAATGTTGAATCAGAGTCAACAATGAAAGGGATCATTTAGAAGTGAAAAATGTTGAAATTACAAATTTTTCAGATGGATTAAACAAAGATTAGCTCCAACTGAAAAGAGAAAACTAATGAATTAAAGACAGACTTGAAGAAAGTTCCCAAATGTAAACATTGAGATTAGGAGGTAAAAATGTGCAGGGGTGTGGAGTAACCAAAGCTCTCATTTATTGCTGTTGGAAAGGCAGAAGAGTGGCTTCTACAAAAAATAATGCTCCTTGGCATATACCACAGGAGCTGAACATTTATGTACACACCAAAATCTGCACAAAGATTATTATAACAGTTTTAGTCATAATAGGCCAAATCTTTAAGCAAGCAAGATGTCCTTGTAAACAGTAAAACTGTGGCACATTCAACCTGTTTATTTAATTGGAGTATCAGTCACTGCTCAGAAGAGATGAGCTGTCAAATATGAAAAGATACTAAGGAAGCTTAGATGCACATTACTAACAGAAGGAAACCAGTCTGAAAACTACAGAATATGTAATTCCAACCATATCACGACCTGGAGAAGGCAAAAGAAGACAGTTAAAAGGACAGAGGCTGCCAGGGTCAGGAGGGAGGTGAGAGTGAATCGATGGAGCACAGGGTGTTTGCTGAGCAGTGGAATAACTCTGTGTGAAGGTGTCCTAGTGGATGCCTGCAATACACATTTGTCAAGACATATCGACTTTACAACGGCAAGAATGGGCCCTAAATTGCATGTGAGTTATGGACACTGGTGATTATGAAGTGTCACTTAAGTTCATCAATTGTAGCAAATACATCAACTACCACTGGGTTGTGATGATTAAAACAGGACTTGTTTTCAAAGGACTTGATACATATGTATGCACTTAATAAGCAGTAATAACTGAAATCTTAACTCAAAAATCTGGGGTGTATGTGTGTTTGATTTGTGTCAGTTCTTAAATATACCATAATGTTTATAGTCATAATTACAATACACTGCTGTATTATCTATGTATTAAAATGATTTTCTCTTAACATACCAGTTATCATCTGCTGTAGTGTTATTATTGAAAAGTTCCAGAACTGATGAGTTAGTATTATTAAAAATAATAACTATTAATTTTTTAAAATACAAATTTGTAAGTTATTCAAAACAATCCCCTATATAATTCCCTGTCTTATTTCCACCTTTAATCTTATTTTGCATTATTAAACTAAATAATATTAGTAACAACAATAATGATGATATTAGTAATAGTGATTTGACTCTGTAAAGGAACACTTACTTCCAGTGTAAAAGTCTACTCTATTCCTATCACATGGCTCCTAAGACATGGACCTTCCATATTTATTTCAGTTCTATGTTTTAAAATAATTGTGCCATATTGTCATTGCTCACACAATTAGGGTGTTTAAAATTGGGAGAACAAAGTCGAAATAGGCTTATGGGAAGTTTATAATATTCTCAATACAGAGAATGAAAGGGAAAAACAAACCAGGAAATTTAATGTTGACATACATGACAGGACATTCCTGCTTAGTTTTGACTTCACCTGGTTCTCATAAAGCCCTGCTTCTCAATACGCTTTGAATCTTCATCAAATTTAGAGAGAATGAAGATTAATGCAGCGTAAAATTTAAATCATTCTGGGACAATCAATCTAGTCTAGGTAAGATAATGGCAAGAGCCTCTATCAGCATCTTCTAAACAGTGTTGAATAGGAATCAATCAACTCACAATTTATATATGTTTTCTTCATTTGCCTGACAAGGTAGACTTTCATGTATGTATTTAGCAGCCATGCAACATTTAAAAAATAAAACATTTTTCACTCTTACGAGGCTATATAATAGAAATTGAACATATCAGTGTATTATGTGGACTCTTCCTTAGAACTGAGCTTCTAAACAACATGCTCAGTCTCCTGGGGGAGTGAGAGATCTAACCAAAAACTCTGACCTAAATAAATCTCCAGTGCAAAGCTGAAGAACAGCCAGTGTAGGACCAGTCAGTTTCCTTAAATTAGTGTGATTTCTTTTTTCTCTTTTCCAAATGATTTTAGTGCTTCTCTGTTCTAAAAACTTTGTGAGCCAAATTATTCCATTCCAGTAGCTTCTATTCCTGCTATGAACAGTCTCAAATCTTAAATTCAGAAAAGGAAGTCCTTTCATGCTAATTTTCAAATCTTGTGGTTCATGCCTTATCTGGATGCTTATCTGGATATGCTTATCTGGATATTCCACAATTATGATCCCTGACCTGAAAAAAAAGCACATATACTGAGCAAGTCTACTGCAACTGAGGCAAGATTTGAATAGTGCTCGCTGCATCCTCTGTGACTGAGAAAAGAGGGGTGTCAGGGATGCAGCACACTGCTCAGCAGGGCCTATAAGGAGAAACCTCAACAACTATGGAGCCCGTGTGTGCATGTGTGTGTGCGCACACACATGTGTGCCAGAATCAGTGCCAAAACAAGCACAAGTATGTTGATATTTCTTCACAGGCAACATTGGGGTCTTAAGGGTTTTTTTTTGTAAAAACCTAACCTTGTTAAAATTTTAGGCTTGATGTTCTTACTCTTCCTGGCATTTCTTGGATGGAAAACACTCAGTTGGTTAACAATGGAGTAAAATAACATTTTTATGATACTGATTGAAAATTCTCAACAGAACTCAAATGCAGAAAGCACAGTAACAATCTTAAGTATCATGATAGCATGTAGTCAACAAACTCTCAAGCTCTCTCCATCTGCACCCTAGGGTAGTTCAAATCCTACCTTAGAATCAAGCTTGCTTGGCTAGCTTCTTGCTCATACACGAATCCTGTCCTTTTCTTTTAATTTCCCCCAAATTGCCAAACAGCATGACTAAACTGCTCTATTATATTCTGAGAATTAGTAATCACCTCATTTCCTACTCCCAGAATTTACTTTGAAACAGTCTCTTTCTTTGCTAAGGACAAACTATTCCACTCAGTTCTTTCTTCCTAGGCCTTTATTGCAACAATGTCCTGCACATGGTCAATTCATCAAACCTTCACAGTCATCCTTACTTCATTTACACAATCTGATCTGGTCCTTCCAGACTCTACACAGGTCTATTCACATTTTCATTCTTCTCAGCCTAATATGAACAACATAAACATTTCTCAAGCTCTCGTTTATACTTAATTGCTTTTCCCTTCATCTTCGGTAAGGAAAAGAGGTCCCACATAGTTGGCCAGCCTTACCAGCAGTTGGAAGAGTTGCAAGAACATCTGTAGTAGGGAGAATGGGATATAAACAAGTGTAAGTCCCAGCAGATTGGGGCTGGAAAAAACAGGTGACTGTGAGACAACAGTCTCCATTAAGTCGCTGGGGTCAGGGGCCTCTTGCTTGCACTTGGTTGGGGAGGCTGATCTAAGTGAACAACTCTCAAGTCTGAAACTGAGACTTCACTCTGCTGGTAACCACAACACTTGTTTATAGAACTCATCCAAGGGATATAATAGGCATTTCCCAAGAACTGTCAGCTCTCTGCTAGTATTAAATCAGCCATTTGTCTCTGACGGGTGTAGTATTACCCATAAAACCACCACCACCTGAATGTCCTGTGTGTGCGAGTGTGTGTGGGTTTGTGTGAGAGGGTGTGAATGTACCTATCTCCTGCCCCTTTCGGGCAGCTTATGGAGAATGTACAGGAATAACAGGACTATGGGCTGGGCTGGGGGAAGTCCGACGACTTCTCTTATTACACGTATACATTTTTAGCAAGTTTTTTGTTTTGATTAGAAGAAGTTTAATAAATGTTTTCTCTTAAAATCCATCCCACCTCAATGTAGTCAAGGAGTCATGACCAAGGAGAAATGATGGAGAATAAGGAATTACAACAGTTGGTGCAGCAGGCTGAGTGGTTCCTTTAAAGGTGTGTTTCTTCTAATTACACTAAGCAGTGATTGTGAGAGCAGTAACTCACAATAAAGGCTTCATTGTCTCTTTTTTTCTTTGTTGCCAATACTCTAATTACTCACAATAATGTTCTTTACAGGGAGCTCTGGAGGAGCCTGTGAGGAACCGGGATCACCCGTCTCCTTAGCACAGACTTGGGGTTGTGAGACACAGGACTGGCTGTAAAAGAAAGGCGCTGGGATGGCTTTAATATCCTGTTAGACAGAAGCATGACAGATTAGTGGGGGACTCCTTCCTTCTCAGGAAACCAGGCCTCTGGCTATAGCTTTGTCTTTAGTTCAGTCCTTAGATCTTTATAAACACTTTCCCCCTGAACTTTAAAGGACCCATGCTTTTTAGCAACAGTTTAATGTGCATGAAACAAAAACTCAGATAAAGGGTTCAAGCATAAAATCTTATTGAAGGGTCTGATTTTTCAAGATGCTTCCTACAAACTCAGACTTCAAGAAAATAATTCAATAGAGAACTTTTTTACTTTAAGAAAGCATGAGCATTTATAAGGAATATTGAATTCCAATTGTTTTATTTTTACTTAATTTGTTTATTTTTAGTATTAATGTTGCAAGTACTGTAGTAATTATCTCTATCTTGTAGATGAGGCTGAGAAGAATTTAAATGATTTCTCCAAAGTTATAGTCAATAATGACAGTTTGAATATGTACCTGTATCTACATATAAAACTTATAATCATATTTTGTGTTGAATTAAAACAAATATTTAAAAAATTAAATTGTATTATTTTTAATTGAGATAACATTTTTTACAATGCTGTATATGATTTAGGTTCATACCTCTTCAGATATACGTCACCACACCATACCTACCACTAAAGCAACCATATCCAGCACCCTATTCCCCTTTACTCCCTACATTTACTCTCTGTCTCTGGTAGCCACAATTCTCCAGTCAGGTTTCTAGAGTTTGTTTTGGTTTAGTTCTGTCAGTTCATCTGTTTTGTTTCTTTATACTCTAATGTGAGTGAAATTATCCTGTAATTATCTTTCTCTTAACATATTTTGTTTCCCATAATACCCCCTAGTTCCACCCATGTTGTCGCAAATTGCAAGATTTCATCTTTTTTTAAACAGCTGAGTAGTATTTGTGTGTGTGTGTGTGTGTGTCTCATATCTTCTTAATCCACTCATCTTTCTTTGGGTACTTGGGTGTTTCCATAGCTTGGTTATTGTAAATAGTTCTGAAATGAACAGTGGTGTGTATATATCCTTAAAATTAGTGTTTTTGTAATCTTCAGAGGGCTAGCTAAGGGTGGAATAGTTGGATCTATGGTAGATATATTTTTAATAATTTGCAAAATCACCATAATATTTCCATAGGGACTTGATTAGTCTTCATCCCTACTAACAGTTTTAAAGAAATACAGCAACTTGCTAACAACTAACTAGAGGCAGACTGTAGTCAAGGTGTTTAGTTAAATGTCTTGGGTAAGAGATGTCTAAAAATTGAGCAGGGCAGCTCAGAGGCAATAACTAGGTATTACAGAGTTTGGAATCATGTGAGGATGAAATATATCTGGGGAAGATGAATTCTAGAGAGGAGGATATGAATCTTTATAAAACATGGACAAAGATTTGTGGCCAGATGTCTGAAGAAAGTAGACACAAAATAAAACCCAAATACATAAAAAAGCACATGATATTTACTTGGGAAGTCTCAGTATTTATGTCAGTTCTTCCTTAATTAATCCATCAATTTAGTAAATGCCAATTAAAAACAACCACAGTGAGTTTTAAGAATGAGCACTAATATGTATTGATTAATATCTATGTTATTCACTTTCTGAGAATTTTCCTTTCTTAGCTTAATTGTCACAATAGTCTTATGATTATTCTGATGTCCATTTTATAAATGGGTAGTTTAGGCAGAGATTAAGCAATGTGCCTAAGGTCACACAGACAGTAAACAGAGATCTGAAACCCAAACCCAAGGATCCAGGATCTAGAGCTTAAGCACTGTCCATACTTTCAAATCAAAGGAACTGAATAGTGAGTCTAGAAATTCACTCAAATAGATAGTGGAATTTCAGTTTTACTGAGTGTAATACTGCCTATCAGGAGAGGAAAGAATGATTATTCAACACCTATTTAGTTATCTGGAAGCAGTGGATCTCTAGTCTACTCTCTACACCAAAGGATTTATCAAGCTTACCAAAGATTAAAATGTGTAAACAAAATGAAAACCACCTAAAGAAAATCTGAATGATTAAATGACAGTGGTTGGGGGATGACATTTGAAATTTACATTACTTACATTTATAATCTTTAAAATTAATTATATTAAGAGAAAGAAAATGGTCAGACTGACTACAGTGTGTGTGTGTGTGTGTGTGTGTGTGTGTGTGTGTGTGTGTGCACGTGTTTGTTATGAATAAACGGTAATAGCATTCAGACATCTTCCTGAAGGAATATATTCCTGAGGGTTTACTCTACTCCAGAAAAATGTGGCTGTCTAGTGTCTATATCTAGATGATGTTATAGGCTGCTAATTTTTTATAGTTTTTTATTTATTCTACAGCATATACTTTCTCTCCAGGTTATCAAATATATTGCCTGAGTTGTTTTGAGTGAGAGAATGTGCTAGACAGAATCTGAGGCATGCTATGGGCAGAGGCTGATCCTTTGGAGAAGTTCAAAGCCTCCCAATTATGCCAGATTTTCTGAAGTTTACATTAGGAATGTTCTGAAATGGCATGGAAGATAGTAGTTGATTATTGCTAACAATTACAAACAAATTTTGTGCTTTTCTTGACAGGCACAAGTAATTTTTTTTTGTTTCATTCACAAATTTTTGGATAAAACACAATAATTCAGAATTTACAAATTTATATCAAGAAGAAAGGTCTCAATATATTTTATTAGTTTCAATGGTATCTCAAACTCTAAGCATCTTTGTTTAATAAAGTTGCAGGTTATTCTTAGTAAATAAAGCCATGACTTTAATTTCCATAGTCTATTGCGGCAACTATTAGAAATAAATTGAACTTTTCCTAGTTAAAAACCAGTTTTTAGAAATCTGACTGATTGTAGGCTTTAATATGAAATAAATTTTGTATTTTCATTATGCTTACGAAATGACCATATGCAACCACCTGAGACTTCATCAATAATCTGAGAAGTTGCCGCCATTTTGCCTTGAGGAATTGGTTGGAAGTCATTTTAAGCTTGTGACCTAAAAAAGCTTCGTAACACTACATAGTTATAGGCATATCCCTGCACAGTAGATGCCTCCGCACATTTTCCTTCTAGGAATGCTCTGTTTTCTGCTTAAAATTTTTAAAAATTCACTCTTTCAAAGTTATACATACTTAACATAGAAAATATAGATAATACAGATGACGAAGGAAGAAAATATAGACCTTTTGTCTTCTATAGAGGTACAAGCACTATTAATATTTTGAGATGTACATAAGGGAACACTATTATCTCAATCATTGTTTTTTTTACAAATAAAAAAAATATATATGTTTGTCTGTCTCTCTATCCTCATATTTAGAAAATCAAATATTTTAGCACTCAAGTAAAGTTCCCCCCTTTTGTTGAGGTAACTAATGTGATTATTAAATCCTATTCTACTTATTTCTAGTTCTATATAATTACTAGTATCTGTTATATATTCTCATACATGTAAACACACATTCTTTTTGTTCAAAAATTTCTGTTCTATACTTGCTTTAGATATATAAATATACAAAACAGACACACACAACTGTGTGAATGGCGTTTATGGAGAATGTGTTTATCAGTTCAGACTGATTTACTGGGAGCTCTTTGGAACTGGTCATGCTTGTAGCACTGACCTTGCAGACTCAGTTACCTAAGTCATAGGAGACAGGATGCTTCTTGGTATCATATTGCCTCTCTCTCTCAGTCTCTCTCTACACACATATTTATATAATGTACATGTCTCCATGTCAATGTTTACAGATATACCCAATTTCTTTTAAAGTTGCACTGAATTCTGTTATGTGCTATGACCTAATTGTTTAACTAGTCTTCTATGGATGAACACCTATACCGTATTCAGTCTATTACTGCTACAACCCTGCTCAGCAAATATCCTGGTATCTGTCTTTTAGCATAGCATGTGACAAAAATCCCTCCTTTAAAAAATAAAGGTAAAGAAACAGAGACTATATGTTTGGACATCAACATTTTTAGTCTTAGAATTTTAAATACTATAATTATAATGAATCTCCTAGCTTGTAATTTTTTTAGGTTTTAAACTTTTAATTATTAATATTTTCTAGAAAATACATGTTCACCAAATCAGACATTTTCAATGCCTCAGGAAGTTCAGTAATAAAATATGGAAATAAATCTTTCTAGTTACATAAATAGTCTAATATTTGTTTTATAAGTTCCCTTATATTTTTAAATCTGCTGTTTACTGTATCAAATTATCCTCATCACAACTTTGTTAAAAATCTTGTTAATTTAGGGTTACCCTCAAATTTGAGGTCACCTGGTAAATAATGCTTATTGGTGAAATGCAATAAAAATGATTAATAATTCACATGAAGAATAAAAAAAAAAAAAAACCCATAGCCAGAAATCAACAGTGACTTCAAGTGACTATATTGACTCTAAGTCATTAAATCTCTAAGATGGAATGAGAAATCTCCTACTAGTCTTTATTTTATAAAACAGAAACATTTTCAAATAGTTGAAACACAGACTGATCCTGTTTAATTTTGCATTCTGGCTCTTAATCTTTAGATGTTTCAAAAGTAATGAGCTCTCAAGATTTATTCTGTATCTGGTATCCCTCATTTCCTGTCTTTCAAAAAATGAGAAAATGTGACAATTTATTTCTTTATTGCTTTCCTTAATCAGCCAGGAGAATCAACCCACCAATGGAGCAAAGATGTGGCTACAGTACTCAACATTAATAGTTTCTACAACACTTCTTTTTCCTGGAAAGTTAGTTTCAGTTCATCTGTCATTAAACTCACTGAGCACCAAACACCACAACCTTTTCTGCAAGCTCTTCCTGGAGCCATTTGTGGCCATGATCATGACCGCCAAAGAGAAATCCCAAAGACCCCATGATACAGCCACATAAGGACAAGGAGTGCATAAGTTTTTCTTTTGTTTTTATTCTGATTTCTTCCCGCTGTGCCAAATGATTACAAGGTTACAAGGTTAGAGTGTGCTGGATGTGCCAGATGCTTTTTATATATTAGCTCTCACTTTGCCTTACATTGTTCTTCCAAATGAGAGCCCGGAGGAAACTCTTCTCTTCCTTCCCACCAAAGCCTAGAAAAACCCATCATATTTTCTCTTGGAAATTCTGACTCTTGAGTCATTGGTGCATTATGAATTCACACACTTCCCATCCCTTCCTTCCAGGACTTAATCATAGTTGTTGGTAAGGAGGAAAGAGTGGGTGCCAACATTTATAAACTCTAGAATCAAAGGTTATGAGAAGTCCAAATGTTCCTGTATCTGATCTGGCTAAAGAGAATGTTTGCAACTCAGAAGTCAGAGATTCGAGGCGGAAGCCTTGTTCAAAGCATCGCTAGGTAGAATGCAACCAGCATGTACAACCTATTACAAAATCTACCCAGGAGCAACCTTCTGCCTCTGCTCTCTTTGGAAGTGACAACCTCGCTAAAGTCAAGGTATATTTTCAAAGAATACATTCAGGATAGAAAGAATAGCTACCTTCTTTTGTAAGGGAATCATTCCCCCCTCCCAAGTATGAAGGTTAGACTAAAACACTAGGATTAAGTGCAGTGACTAGAATCAGATTCCTAGACAGGAAGTGTAAACAACTGTGTGAATGGCATTTACAGAGAACTTTCAGACTGATTTATACCGGAGCTCTTTGGAACCTGCCATGTGTTTTGCACTGACCTTGCAGACTCAATTACCTGAGTCTTAGGAGGCAGGATCCTTGTTGGCACCTTCATTTACAAATCAAATTGTTACCCAATGAAACAATTCCCCTGTTCCCCTTTAGTATATATGATCAAGTTTGCAATCTCTGAGACATTAAGAACTCAAAGAATCTTTGGTAGTAAAAGAAAAAGAAAAAAAAAAAACCCTTAATGCAATTTGAGGAGTTGAGGTTACAGAAAGTGCAAGAGAGGAAAATGAATTTGAGTCTGGAGGAGTATGGAAGAGAAGACAATTCACCACTGGGAAGAGCAACATGTGCTTTTGAGAGAGAGAGAGAGAGAGAGAGAGAGATCCTGCTAGCAGTTAAACTTCAGGGTTTGCAATGGGAATAAGCAGAGTGATTAAAAAAAAAAAGGTGGGTGGGGGCTTGCAGAGTGATTCAAATTAATATAGCATTTGAAAAATAACCAAGCTTTGGAAATCACCACATAGCTGGAGTTATTTATTGCTTTCCAAATCACTGGCTAATTTAGCTTACTCTGTGCAGACTAAGTGAAGAAGAGCCTGCCTGCCCCTCCCCAAAATAAGAAATACATTGTGGGGGCAGGACTAAAGGAGGACTTCTTCAGAGAGGCAGTTCTGAGCTGGTGAATTTAAGTGTGCAACAATGTCGCCGTATTTAAATTCTTTTAAAATCTAAATCCTTGGAGAGTCTCAGGTATCCTTTTCACACTCTGAATGGGAATTTAACTTTCACAAATTTTATCATGATAAAATAAGTGTATTTCTTTTCCTTTCTACCAGATTTACATTTTTCCTTTCAATTTTTATTTAGCATATGTAATACTTGGTAACAAAAATAAAGCAAATTTCAAAAGGAAAAACATCTCTTACCAGTTTAATTTGCTCGCTAGTTTACAATAGTAGAATTCTTTGAAATTAGATATCATGGGAATATTTCAGGGTTTGGAACTTGCGCATATAAACCAGCTGGGCTTTGTTTAAAATTTTAAAGCTTTCAAATAGTTCACTGAAAGAAACCCAAGATATCTCTTTTTATAGATGCCAAGAGGTCACATTTTTATTAGTTCATTTGTGTGTCATATAAAAAATCCTTAATATTTTTTCAACTATAGTAGGTCTCTCAGTTTCTTATCCAGTCATCTCATCTCATCAAATGGGGTTTATAGTAAGACTAACTAGTGTTAAGTAAAGAGAGATATATTTAAGCAAACTTCTCCGTCTTTCTCTGAAAAGGAATGCAATAAACAAAAACAGTGAGATTTGACAATGCCTTTGCTCTTCATAGAAGAACCAGATTATGTTTTCATTTAGAAACAGATGTGCTAAAATAATTTGCATATGGGGGAAGATTCATGGTTATTCAACTGTAACTTTATCCTAAATTTTTTTATTCTCAATGAAAGGGAAGGTGAAAATTGTCAGGCAAGGCTGGTGAGGTTCTGGGACGCATACGGGAGGGGGGCACATCCCATAGTATCTCATCATTCTTCCCCAGGTGGAACAGTATCTTAGGGGAGCCTTCCCAAAGGGAAATGTGGATCATTCTAAGGAAGGGGCTATTATTATTATTATTATTATTATTATTATTATTATTATTATTTCAGCTATTACCCTGCTTCTCTCCTGACACACTCTCTATGAGGTTTTTGTTCTGACTCTATTGCTAGAGGTGCTGTTCACAACACACATGCGCGCGCGCACACACACACACACACACACACACACACACCCCTCTGTCTCTCATTTTTCTTTGACACCTCTGCATCACAGGGCAGTTGTTTAGTTTCATTTCATGAAAGAGTGAAATCAATCTAGGCTCACCTAGTATAGACAACAGAAATAGACCAGCACTTAAGAAGAGTCCCAGACCAGGCATGAGGGCTCTGCACCCCTGTGTTGAGAGGTGCTACTTCTGGGAACCAGAGCTGTATTCATATAAACAGCTGCAGAATCTAGCAAGGAAATTTATGTAATTAGCGAAGCAGGCAGAGATAGGGTTTTGGCTTCAGATTTAAATTCCACTTTGTGATTCCAAGGTGGAGAGTGTTTTGTTATCTATCACGTGGGACTGATTTCCCTTGCAGGCCTCTAAATCAAATACCAGGATGGTGGCATGAACCCAAGAAACTGTAAGAGATTGAGACAGAAAATTCTCATGTGTCCACTCCCTAGAGCCCTGGTTCACACTTCCTCAGAGAAATTCAAACAGTGGCACAAGCGGAGGATTTCAAGCTGGTCCCCTTTTAGGCAGTGGGGTTAGCCACCCCAGAGACCCAAGACTGGGTCACTCAGAATGACTCCAGGGCACTGTCCTTTATCAAGCGATTGGGAAACAGCTGCACATTCTTGCTTTGAGGTCTTTCTACGGGTGGAGAAGGTACTTAGTTGGTTCTCCTTGCTCTGTGCCCCAACATGAAGCCCGAGAACCCTCTCCCTTGCTTGAGGCACCATCTCATTCAGCATTCCCTCCTTTGTTTATTTATTGTGCAACCTATAGGTGTATCACCTCAATTATAAACCCAGACAGGGGCTTTCCATCCCCACACCCCCACTCCCCATCATCTAATAACTTTCCTGGGTGCGCTGGCACCAGTCCTATGGAGCAGATCCCACACAAGTCCACTGTCTCTCCACCCCAGGCACCGTCTGCTTCCATTCTGGAGTCCTTGGAGGGCTCGCTAATGTGTGGTCCTTGGAATGTTCTTCCAACTGATAGGTGACTCTGAAGATCAAATGACAAAGAGAAAGAAAGGAAGGGACAGAGGGAAGGAGTGGAAACTGAGCAGGAAAGGGGAGTGGGAGGACCACAGGCATGGAAGCGCCAGTTTTAAGCCATAAACCTTTGAGTCATAAAGAACAACTCTGGTGAGCGCAACAAGTGCTGTTTGACTCAGAGAGTATTCCACGACCTGTCCCAGCTTGACTGCAAACCTTGACACGTTTCTCATCATCTGTACATGGCTTTCAGGGGTACTGCCCTTCTGGATTTGGTGGTATGAGGGTCCCACCTCCCTTTCAGCTCACCTCGGTGGACAAGGGCCTTAGGGATGTTTCCTTATTTACTCTTTCTTTTCCTTTCTCTCTCTTACCTGATATTGGTTAAACCTCCATAATGATTGGGCTTTGGAAACAGAAAGCTTAATGTATGCTAACTTTCTGTTAAGAGAGGAGACTTATCAGGCAGGGGAGAGCAGATAATGATTGTCAATGCCCTTCATTGTTTTTGGGAAATGCTATGTAGGGGAGGGGGTGGTGTTCAGATGGATTTGGGGTGTTGACAGTAACAGGCCTATAAAAGATTATTCTATATCTAACCTAATCTAATCTAGGCTCCTTCCTCACCCAAAGATACCACCTATTTGTACATGAAGCAGAACTGAAACCTAGATATTTATTAACAACACTAGTATGATAGCTACAATAATACCAAAGCTAAACATTCTAAATGCAGTTTTCAGTGGAATGAAAGAATGGTGGTGCTCTTTTAGCTTAATCTGCAGGGGCTTTTCCAAAGAAAACTCATGCCCCTGATCGTGATCCTTCCTTAACTCACACTCCCCGCCCTGCCCATTCTGGGCGGAGACAGACTGGTTTAGGTGTCTCTGTCCTTTATGGAAAAGGCTTCCAGTCCTTAGAGAGAACCTCCCACCCCGCCCCCCCCAGCCAGTATCCCTTCTGAAATAAAGCACAAACCCAACAACGGGGTGCTTTTAACTTGTGCAGTGTGGACCCCTGTTAGAATTCCTGCTCTTCTTGTAAAAGGTCCATAAATCAGTATTTGTAGAGTTTGTAGAGTCAGGGATAAACAATTTCACTCAGATATGTACACTGTTATTAAAATATAGGTAGACATTTTTGCAGTGAATACAATAAAATACAAATTAACTTCAAAGTGCAGTAAATTTAGGGCCTCCCCAGTGGCGCAGCGGGTTGAGCGCTGCGCTGTGGAGCTGTCAGCGCTGCGAGTTTGATGCCCAGCAGGGGAGAATCCCACATGGTGTGGCAGACCTCTCCTGCCTTGTCTGTTGCTCCCCTCAGCAGTGTATTTCTGATCTGCCTGTTCTGCTCCCTGCTCTGTCTCTGGTGAACCCTCTTGCTGCCCCACGCCTCTGGCCTGTACCCTAGCTTGTATGTATAAATAAATAAATCTTTAAAAACAAACAAACAAACAAACAAAAACAAAGTACAGTAAATTTATAGCAGCTTCTTGTACCCTCTGTCAATCAACAGGGAATAAAGTACAGATACAATTATATGTGGTTTACAAATTTTTGTCTTTTAATAAGGAAGTTATACCGGAAGATTGAGAAGACCCTGTTAAGAGTGCCTATTGAGCTATGGAGACGTCTGCTAAAGCATACACTGTATACTGTAGTCACTATTATTGGACCAGCTTTACTACTTTATAGAAACATCATTAAGAAAGAGTTGAGGAAAAGATAAACAAGTGCATGGCCCTGGCAGAAGAACTGAAACAATTTTGGAGACTGAAGAATATCAAAGTAAAAGCAATTATTGTCTTGGCGACTAAATGGTGGTAGGTGATAGTTTAAAACAAGTGGGCTTGGGAATTCTTAGATGCTTATCAAATTGGCAGAAGATGGCTCCCAAAGTATTGTCGACACTGGAGTATTTAGTTAACACCACAGAGACTTCTGAAATAAGACGATGTATCTCCTCCCTAGGTAACAACTAGATCTTATTATTATTATTAAAAATGTAGACCTATGCGCATTCATGAATGGCTGTGGGACAGCTAGGTAGCTCATGATTTTTTCCACTACCTTAAATTTGTATTGTCTGACTAGTAGTCAGCTAGAGTTCATCCTCTTCTAATAATACCATACTTGCTAATATAAGTTAGAATTACAATAAAACAAAAGTATTAATTCACACTGTTGTAGCACAGGTTACTTGCATTCAGTTAGTACTAGATATCAATAGTTTGTTGAACTGCATGGAGTAAGGGACATGATTCACTTAGGTTCAGCATTGCCTGTAACAACTTCCAGGAAGTACCCAGGGGCAAGAAATGATTTTGAAAGTGGATGGCATAGCAGGGTTGGCAGGCATTACCGTGGAGGTGGAGTGACTCCTCCAAATTTCATTTGAGGGATTCACTCAGCCCAGTGAATGGACTTAGTGCCTGTGGTAGCACCAGCTGGGGTGGCTCTGCCACTTGTGTGTGTGGAGTGGAGTGGAAAGGTCATGGATGGTGGTGGATTTTGTGGATGAAATACCAGCAAGCAGAAAGAGGAAAGGTACTTGCTGCTTCTACAACAAGGTGGCTAACACCACTCAGGAGGCAGTCTGGGAAGAAGACAGCCAGGTCTACATGGTGCTGATGGTCTAATGTAGTGTGATCATACTCATCCAATAAGGCAACTGAGTTGGCAGTTGGGCAATATGGCCAGATCTTTCTCTTGGCTTCCTAGCACCTTTCTGTGACATCTCACCTTCCGAGGTTCCCTTTGAAGGCATTCTGTGGCACTGACTTTTACTTGATCTTATTATGTATACGAAAACATTAATATGGGGCCACTGCTATGGGACACAGTATGAGATTTGATGTGGAGACATAGCTTCTCTGGAGGTAGCAGGGCACAGTGAGAGTAGACATTCATAATTCTAAATTAGAAGAAAGCTTTTGTCATAATTATGTTTAATCCAGAGACTTTTTCACAGCTTTTCCAAATGTTCTACCCAAAAACTGTTGACTACATTGACCAGAACTGTAGTTGTCTGGCATCTCTATAATTCAGTAGAATAACCTGTAAAATTATATTAATAAAAAAGCAACTTTGATGATTATGAAATTAAATCTGAACTAGCAGAGACTGTGAGTCTGAATTTTCCATTTTCTGGTGGGTATTGCTATAGTTTGTGGGTGCAGGTACATGTTAGATCAGTAAAGGGGAGCAGTTCCTTCAGAACATGGAAAGAAAGCTGCAGTTTGGATACAGATCTGGTTCTGTGACTGGTTTCCAGTTGACTTCTCTGTTCTAAGATTGCCAAGTAAAAGGCAGTATGGTTTGAAACTTTTGAACTTCAGATAATTAGCAAGGAATTTTTTGGAGTTAGTATGTCTCATGAGCTACTTTTATTTATTTATTTTTTTTACTTGTAGCAGAAAATGAAAAACTCTTTATCTGAAATCCAAATTTCACTTGGCATTTTGTAATTTTATTTGTTAGTTCTAACAATCCTTCATTATATTGTAATCTTAATGGATTCTCAATGTTAAGTTAAAAGAATGCAAAAAAAAAAAAAAAAGGGTAAGTGGCCTAATTAAACAAAGGGAGTAAGTTAAGTAGACAATGGAGTTGAAGTGTTTTGGGCATGATGCACTGAAATGCATCATAGATAATAAGTGCATCGCAGATAAAAGGCAGATGGACTGAGAAGTGTTTCTGTATTTTCAGAGATATTTTGACTTTGTCATAAAGTCCCGCCGTCTTGAGTACTTAGTGTCAACAACCAGCTAGTGGTCTCTGCTTGAATATTCTGTTGGCGTCTCTCACACAGTGCTGTTAGCTGTGAAGGTGGACGCATGGTCAGGATTTCTGTTTGCTGTGATTCTTTTGGAAAGAAAGATTTAGCCAGCTTCTCTGAAACTTTTAACAGCTGCTACTTTAGCTACAGTTTCCTGAAGAGTATAGCCAAAGCAGTGGAAGTTCCAATGAAAACATTAGCCTCCACACCTCATCTATTCCATGACTGCTGAAATGGCCTGACCACACATGGGTGGCAGCAATTCTTTTTCCACTCAGTCTTGTGGTCCTGACAAGAAGTAGGTTAAAATGGCCTCCTTGGGTCCACTTCCTTAAGCACACATATTATATTGGCTCATCTGGGTCACTCAGGTGGCTAGATGTGTCTAGAAAAGAAAGCGCAGGAAAAAGTATTTAATCTAGGTCTATTGATATTACGCCCCCTAGTGGCATACCCTGTTACTATAGCACCAATTACGTCTTTAGAGGTGAGAAGGGGGTTCTGGAGGCTGTGCAGGGGTTGTATCTCAGCATCTTAACTTATTTCCAGTGAAGCTCATCATCTTTCCTTTGAGTTTTTACCTAATACCGTATCATCCAAGTAACACACTAAGAACCCTGGCATCTTTTTTGACCCCCTACTCTTTCATGTTATTCTCATATAGTTAATGAGTTATTAAGCTTAACACATTTTACTTCTGCAGTGTATCTCCCATTGCTCTTGTTAGTACCCTAATTCAAGTCATCATTGCTTTTCATCTGGACCATGGATCATTATCTAGTCAACATGTATCTGAGTTCTTTGCTCTTTAAGCCATCTTATTTAAATTGTTTAAATAAGCCAAGTAATTTACACTGATGACTAATTTTTCCCAAATGCATCTCTGATTATGTCTTTAAAATTCTTCAGAGGCGCCACGTTCACACCAACCTCAGTTCTGGGAGAGGTAGGAACTGACAGGTGAGTCCAGAGGCCACTGGAAATTTGTACCTTTGTGGCCCTTGAGAGAATTCCTTATTTGTCAGAGCTGGCAGGAAAGCAGGAAGGCTTCCCAAGCCATGAACTTATTTTCAGCTGATGAAAAATGAAGAAAGTTAGAGAAATTTTGTCTAGTTCATCTCCTTTCAAAGAAAACAAAACCCTGAACATGGATTGTATTCTGAATGAACAATAGAAAGGCGCCAAATGAGCTGAACTATACAACAAGAGGAAATGAACAAAAGACTTCTAGTGGAAGGAATCTGTGTATATTCTAGGGTAAACACAGAAAGAAGATACTTTGGAAAATGGTTACTAAGGGAGTTAAGGGGGTAAAGGTACAAAAGCTAAGTAAAATAGACTTTGCTAAGCTTCTTTTTGTCTTAACATTTCCTATGTTCTTAAGTCTAATTGGTTCAGACCTTTTTTCTGAAAGGTTTCAAGGGAATTTAATCTTTGTATTAAGGATTTGGGGACTCTTTAGTAAACGACTCTGATTACACAGAATTACATACATTATGTGTGTGACCTGGACCATAGCTCCCCTTGAATTTATCAGAGGTCCTTACACTCATTTTCCTGAGGATTAGGGATTAAAACTGAATAGCTTCTCAGCAGGCAAAGTTGGGTATTTTATCTACTGGGTCTTGATGTGGTTATTTGTTGCCAACTTGATGATGCCTGAAATCAGGGCCCAGCTCCCAAGGGAAGCGCAGATTTTTACAGAAGTCTTGCCATGTGATAAGGTCAGGCTTTTGTAGCATGGCAGCTATGAAAATGAATTTCTAATACAATCGCCACCGGATCAGTGAATTTGCTCTAGGAGTCGTCACACAAAACTGTGTTAATCTGATCCACACTGTCCTACAAATGGAATTGCCTTCTTGGATTATTTTAGCCATGGGATCTCCATTTGGCCAGTTTACCTTATTTCCTCATTTTAGAACACCATGATTTAAAACAAAAGCAAAAGTTAAACTTATTTTCAGTCTGTTCCATAAAACAATTTGGTCTCTCCTGACTGACAAAATACTCTTAAAAAGCATTTACTTTGTCCAAGTAGGGCATTATTTTATTTTCTAAAAAAATAACATAGCCACATTTCTTCTTATTTTCTGTACTTTAGGGGAAATGAAGCTTTTGATGATGAAGCATCAGGCAAGACATTGTCTCAGATAAGAGACCTTCGTTTCTGTCACAGAGACCCCCATCTCTAATAAGGCTGCCGCGACTGACTCCCCCATTTCTCATTTCCTTATCTTTCTTAAGCAGCCATTTATAAAACATTTGAAAAAATGTCTTAAGACTTTTCTTGAATGAGCAAAGCAGTGACGATCATCTTTACATCAGAGTTGCTTCTCTGTAAAGACATATATTAATTTGAATATTAGATGGCTTTTCAAAATTTTAATGGTTGGAAGGACCAGTAATTATTTCCTAGATGAAATTCCTCTCAGATTCTAGGTCTTCAGCTAGATCTTGCCCTGGATTGAGTTCATTATAATTTCAATTCATTGTAACATCAGCTGTCAGTAAGAAAAAGCTAGCAGGGTGTTTAAATCTTTCTTACTCCGGACAGCAACCTGACGCTGTTCCCATTGTTCCTGTCAGGAGAATAAATGAGACAAGCCCCAGAAAATGATTTTTATGCTTAAAATACATAGATTAATGGTCAGGATATTATTGCCAATCAGGAAAGGGAGTGGAAAGGAACACACACAGGAACCTCAAAGGAAAGGAAAAGACATGGTATCATTTGTCTTTTGTTCTGAGATGGAAATAAACTGTCTCCAGTCCTGATAAGCCTCCTTTTGATCTTCCTCTTGGAATAAGGAGAGATAAACAACTGACTGTTTTATATTTGCTTTTAAAATTCACAGTAAAGTCCACACCAAACCAGTTATTGATGGGCATTATTTCGGTCAGAGCCAAAGCATTGACCTTCTGTTATTACATGGGTCTGCTTTTCCAAGGAGGCCCCAAAATCCCCCATAACAGTCAGGAAACGGATTTGTTGATTTGAGTTCTGTTTTTCCTGATGGTCACTCTGGTTATGACCGCTGGATAGAAGAGTCTAATTTATTATCACAATGTGGGGGTGGGGGAAGGCACATACTCCTCTTTGCATTGTAGAAAAGGTCACGGGTGTAGGAAGTGGGACTTAGAATTTTCTGTGAAGTTTACTATTAGTCCACAAATCATACTTAGGCAGATAGCTTTATTTTCCCCATGTTATGGGTCAGAAGGAAATGTGACACACAGTACTTGGAAATTTGGGGAATTTACTACAAGTAGCTCAAAGTTAGAACTTAGTCAACACTACTCATTGTAAAGTTTTGATTGCTGTGTTTCTCGTCAAATCAACAAAGTTCAATGAGATGTAATGTTTATATCTTAATATTTAAGAACTATAAAGGGGCAGTGGATGTAATTTTTATTCATTTATGTTTTGTTTCAGGGTTTAAATATACAAGAATTTAAATCTGGATTCTGTTGTGGAATTAGCTATGAGAATTTGGGCAAATTATTCAGTCCATTTATTTAATGGTGATAATAATACTACCTTGTGTTTTAAAGTTAGAGCTAATATATAGTAAACTATCTTGGACTACTGCCTGGCATATGGCAGAAAAGCAGTAGAGAATAGACCTTCTTACTCATAAAAGCCACCACTACAGGTCAGGGTATTTAGGTTTCAGTTCACACTTGGGTCCTTGAACTTGCTTTGTGGCTTTGGCCAGCTCTTAATCTGTGGAACCTCAAATACCCTCTCTGAAAAATCAAAGGGTAGCTCTAAATCAGTATTAAAAAAACCTGTTGGTGATACTGTTTTTCATCAAATTCTCCTATGGATTAAGAACATGGAAGGACATTTCATGACAGGTTCTATAAGCTCTAAAATTCCATAATTTATGAACTAAAGCTGATTTCAAGCTTATGTAGCACAAAATATTAATTTTTTGCTAATTATTATTAGGACAAACTATGCTAGAAAAGGTTGTTAATGTATACTAAAATTCTTTAGCGATAGAAGATATGAGGGATGCCTTTCTGTATATTATTTAATATTTGAAAAGCCAGTTATTCTTATATTATGAGACAAACACAGTAAAATGTCTCATTTGAAACCATCATTGGCACTGGGAAGAAAACAACCTTTCACAATAACTGGAAATTAACAGAAGTCTTATGAATGCACTACTGATTACAGAAGACCCCTTTGAAAATGTTTCTATACAGTAGAGAAAATGTGAGCTAACGCTATTTTTCAAGCCTCTACTGCTAGAAGAGTAGTGTCCTTTTGGGTGTCTGGAGAGAAAAAAGTTTTAATCATGGGCTTCTAATAGAGGTTTTAGCCTAAGGGTCCAAGCTCTCACACATTCCATGAAAGGTTTAAGATCCACAGAAGACTACTTAGTGGCCGAGGGCTCCTCTATTTCCAAAATTCTGTTATTTAGAAGCTACACCTCATTTAATGTTTATTGAGGATATTTATTTCACCTTTATTTACCATTTATTAAAACATGCCATGGGCAGCCATCTCAAAGGTGCTGAAGCAGTGGGAAAAAGTAAATTTCTAAACTTATCAAGAACTTAGAAATTCTTCAATGGTGCTAGAGAAAAAAGAGAATATGTTTTCTTTTCTAGTCACAATTAAGGATATGAGCAATAAAGAAATAGGGAGACACTACCAAATTATCACTTCCTCCCCATAAAGTGTCAAGCATTTTTATGAAGGACTAAGAGAAACTTCCTGGAATAGTACCATTTATGCCACTTAGGCTGAACTGACCTAAGTTATTTTTTTTCTCAATTCATGTGACTTAAAATTCTTTTCCAGTACATGTCAATTTAGTGGGGACAGAGGGTTTATTTCCATAGGTGCTCCTCTTCCTTAAAAAGGTAGTTTACATACATACAGAAGAAAGTTTAAGATTTTTCTGTAAGGTCTAACATGTAATACCTAATTAAGGCTTTTCACAGGGTACAGCTAAAGATGACTCTGAAGTTCAAATCCCTCGGGGATGATTTCTCCAAATCATCATGAACTTTCACTTTCCCCATGTACTGACTGTATTTCTAATGGAGGCGATGCTGAAGATGAGGACCTGTTGGGGAGGGTAGCCAGTTGTCTCTCGCTTAGGCCCAAAGTGAATTCTAGATGGATCCTCCTGCTGTAGACACAAGATGCCTGACTTTGGGAGGAGGCTTACTTCCATGGTAGAGAGAGATCAGGATTAGTTTACAGACTCAGAACTAAGTTAAAAAGATCAGTAAGTCTACACATGATCACCCCCACAAAAACGTTGAACCTAATAACATCAACCCCAAAAGAACAATAATTATGCTTCATTTACATGGCGCCATTCTTTTGAGAAAAACGTACTTTTTATAGACATCATTTGGGGGTGTTATTTTAATAACCAATTTATAGAGTCTGGGAGTTAAAGAGGTAATTATTTACTTAAGAGTCAAGTTCCTAGTCTTGTAAGGCGCTTAAGCAAATATTTCAGTAATATACTTAACTTTACTAATAAAGACCCTGACAAAGTGTGGCCAGCAGATACTTAGTACCAAAATCACTGCTAGGAAACATTTGAATAAGGGAAACCAAAGTAAGAAATTCAATTTATATGGTCAAACATTGAGTTTTTTACACACTCTAGTTCATTTGTTCCTCACATTTAATCATTTCCTGTGAGATAAACAGTATTTCTGTGTTACTGTTATCAAACAGTATATACAGTATATACAGAATTTAGAACAGGGTTTAAAACATAGCAATCCCTAAACAAATGCTAGCCATTATTTTAAATCTTTTTTATATATGATACAATTTAAACTCAATTTATTTTAGAGACTTTCCCAATACTCACTGGTAGGAGGTAACAGAACAGGAATTTGAATATGCCAGATTTCAATTGGTCTGGAATATGTACTATTTAGAGCAAACTTTTGATGTGGACTTGTATGAATGTTTCTTTTTCAAATATCAGAAAATGAAAGTTCTATTCCTTAGTATCCTAACAGATCAAGCACGAGTTTCCTGTCCATATCAAAAGGAATACAAGAATTAACTCTCAAAATTTTCCAGAGGCTTCAAGATTCAATTTTAACACCCCCAGGCTACTCTCATCAGGAGTTCTTTGTCTTTTGTTAATTTCTGCTCCTTTTCCAACTTTCTCAAATTGATGTTGCTATTTTCAGACCCCCACCAGGTAACAGAAAGTCTGTATAAGACATTTTCTTCTCTCTCTATATTTAATGGCAATTGATACTGTATTTCTCCCCAGCACTGTTATGATCATTGTTTTGAAATGTCATGAACTCTGAGTAAATACACTCATCGTGAAAATTAGCATTTCTGAAAGGTGCTTTCTGGAATTGTCTTGAATAACTTAAAGTGAACAAACAAGCCTTATTTTTATAGTTCCCCATCAGCGGGTTTGGTCTCTTGCAAACTGGGGAAGACAAACTCTGGACATACCACAGTTCTCAGAACTCATGTGGAATGGAAACTTAAGCTCTCCACATAGTCTCCTTTTACAGACCAATCTGAATATTTAATTTTTAGTGTTTCTAAAGTAGCTAAATTTCATTTCTCTATCTTTCTTTTCCCCCCATCTACTGGAATAACGATAAAGCTATTAAGTTTACTGAATTTAAAGTACATATGAGACTAGAAATTTGGAAGGACTTGAGAATTAGAATGCACTTTTGGAATTTGTATCATATGCAGCTGGTTCGTGTCTCCACCAAATGTTAAGCCATAAATAAAGTCCACTTTTTCTACCTTAAGCTTTGCAGACAGATGTTTAAGTATACATTTTTAATTTTTAACCATGTGCCCACACTCTTGTGTGTTTCTTATTTTTTAATACACATTTTAAAAATTAACATATTTTTAAAATAGCTACCAACTCACAGAAAGTAGCAAAAGTAACACATTCATCACTCAGTATCCCAATGTGCATGATAGAGACCAGGAAATTGATTGGCATAATACCATTAAGTAGACTATGACTTTAGTCAGGTCTTGCATTTTTTTGCATGTCCTCATGAAAAAAAAAATCTTTGTAGGGAACTCTATGACATTTCATCAAATGTTTGTATAGGTTCATGTAACCATCACCACAATCAAGATACAAAACTGTTCTGTGGCCACGAGAGAACTCTCCCTGTTGCTCCTTCACACTCTCTCTGCTCTGCCCTATGCCCTCAGTTACTTCTCTGTCACTTTTCCAATTCTATAATTTTGACTTTCACAGGATGTTATATCAATGGAATCATTCAGTGTGTGTTGCTTTTGTTATGAATGGAGAAAAACGTATGTACTTTTTAGACACGAATCTCAAATATCAAACTTTATAGAATCTTCCCTTGTTACATATTTCTATCTCCCTGCTTTGTTTTTATGGATACACACCACTTCCTTATTTTATTTCACAAAAACAAAACATAATCAGGTAAAGAACTGGTTTTGTTTTAGGGTTTCTGAGGCAAAATTTTAATACTTTTCATTTGTTCTCCATTTCCCCTGTGGACAAAAATGAAACAAGAAGTTTTAAATTGCTGAAAGAGGGATGAAACTTGCTGGCAAATAAGAACTTTCTTCCTTATAGAAAAGATGATCCAGATGGTTAAAGGATGGGGAGGGGTGAGAACAAAGAAAGAAGGGAGCGCAATGGGCTATGGTGATAGACGATGGGTGAATCTACAGGGGTGCACCTCATGAGGATCCTAATGTTCCTCAATTAGCATAAACAAATTCATTTTTAAAAAAGAAAAGATGGTTGTGGTAGGCTGATTAATGCCTCCACTTTCAATGACTATGTCCTTCCTAATCCTGGAACCTGTTAACATGTTATGGTACAAGGCAGTGGAATTCTAGCTGATAGAATTGAGTCTGCTAATCATTTGAACTTCAAATAGGGAGATTAACCTGGATTTTCTAGGTGGGCCCAATGTCATCACAAGAGTTCTGACATGCTGATGAAGGAGACAGAAGAGACAGTTGGAATGACGCAATATGAGAAGAAGCTGGGAAGGGCAAGAAAACAATCCTCCCCTAGAGCCTCCAGAAAGGAATGTAGCCCTGCTGACATGTTGAATTGGGTCTAGTGAGACCCATATTGGATTTGGTTTCCAGAACTGTAAATGATAAATTTGTGCTTTTAAGTCTGTAGTAATTTTTATAAACTAATAATACATCCATGTGGTTTAAGGTCATAGAAATGTGAGCTCATAGTATATTAACACAATGGTCAATGCTAAAACAATTAGAAGAGACATTTTGCAGAAATACTTGTCCATGATATGTAAGGACAAAATAAAATTTTGCCTGTCTAGGCTGATTGTGAGTTAGTAGAAAAATCTGACATGAGATAGATCTATTCTTTTAAAATTTAATTATTAAGTCAGAAGGGACTTATTTTGAAGAGAGGTTTTATTGCAAATAATCCTTTCAAAATTTAAAATATTTCCTAACCAGCCTT
>PVIJ01006299.1:21357-93826 GCA_004024925.1 Scalopus aquaticus | reverse complement strand
CCCCTCCCCCCCACCGCTGAGTGTCTCTCTCCTATTTGGTTTCCCTATAGTCCTGTTATAAGTGAAACCATTCGATATTTTTCTCTTTATTTCTGGCTTATTTCACTGAGAATGATTCCCTCTAATTCCATCCATGTCGCTGCAAATTGCATGTGTTTATCTTCTTTCCATGCTGAATAGTATTCCATTGTGTATATGTACCACATCTTCTTGATCCAGTCATCTATTTTTGGACATCTGGGTTGCTTCCATACCTTTGCTATTGTGAATAGTGCCACAGTGAACATACGGGTGCATGTATCCTTTCGGATTAGTGTTTTTGTGTCCTTTGGGTAAATTCCCAAAAGTGGTATTGCTGGGTCGTATGGGAGCTCCATGTTTAGCAGTTTGAGGAATCGCCATACAGCTTTCCATAGTGGTTGGACCAGTTCACATTCCCACCAGCAGTATAGAAGAGTTCCTTTTTCTCCACATCCTTTCCAGCATTTGTTATTGCCTGTATTTTTAATGTGTGCCATCCTCTCAGGTGTGAGGTGGTATCTCCTAGTGGTTTTGATTTGCATTTCCTTGATTATAGGTGATGTTGAGCATTTTTTCATGTATCTGTTGGCCATTTGCTTTTCTTCTCTGGAGAAGTGCCTTTTGAGCTCTTCTGCCCATTTTTTGACTGGGTTATTGGCTTTTTGTTGAGTTGTGTGAGTTCCTTATAAATTTTTGTTATCAGTCCTTTATCAGATGTATTGTGTGCAAAAATCTGGGAAATTGTAGAAAAATTAATAGACAAAATACAGTAGACAAAATTAATAGACAAAATACAATAGACAAAATCAGTGGAGGAGGAAGACTAGGAAAGCGATTATTATTACAGTTATTCTATTGCTATCAACTGTTTTGTTAGGAACTAGAGAACTCATTGTAAGCTGTTTTATTTAACATTACCTATTGAGACATAAAAATGATTTCTAAGGAAGGAGCAATAATTTGGGTCTTGGATTATTAATAGCAGTTTAGAAGAGCAGCAGAGAAAGTGAGGGAAATCTAGTCAGAGGACTTGAATGTACAGATATTATGGGAAGCAAAATAACATTTTTGAGTTCACCAACTTACTGAACATCAACTGTGAGCTAAATATTTTGTCCTAGACACTAGAGGTATACCCTAGTGATAGAGGTGTAATAGTCAGACATTAATAGTCAGACAAGGTAATTTCAACTAGTGCCATATGTACCATATTGAAAGAAGATACAGGGGTGCTTTGTAAACACATAAAAAGGGTACTTAATCAGAATTTTAACAGTTTTCCCTGGGTATGGATGAGTGGAAGCTAGGTGGATTATAGACTGTTGGCCAGAAGCAGGCGCATGGGCATAGCTATTACTTCCTAGGCTTGTGATCTTAGGCAAATTACCTTACTTCCCTAACTCTTAATCTATAAAATGAGTTAAAAATAATAAAGCTACCGTATATTGAACTCTTTCTATGTACCAGGCACTCTGCTAATATTTTACATAGTAGTTCTGAATGTTAAATATTATTACATAGGTAAGTGGCTTGCTATGCATGGAACATGGATACTGGTTCCTGTTTCTATTCTTAATAACCCAGGTGATGGGGAACTAGAGGGTATTTTTTTTAAAGACAGAAGTGTGTGTAAAGGGATCATAATTTGGAGAGAGAAGAGGCTGAATCCACCCATTTGTTCAGCTAATGCTTATTTTATATCTAGTCTATGTTCTATTTTAGTGGCAGGAGACTGTAAAGAGAATAAAAAGTGACTTGTTCTTCACTTTAAAAGAATCTGTCACTTTTGCTTAGTACGGAACAAAGACAAATCATCCATTATAGTATTGTACTCTAATGTCCTCTAAATGCTGTGATGTGGACCTATTCACTGTGTCCTAGGAACATAGGGAGAAGGGAGTAATTTTTCTATATATCAATGGAACAAAAAGTAGTGGTGGGAATGAAGAAACTGGATTTGAGAGACATTTCAGATAGAAGTAGAATGGACAGAAAATGGAGATTGATTATGGTGAGGGGGTTCAAATACAGAGCTTTAAATTGTATGTGTCTTTAACTAAGGGTGGTCTGAGGAAGTTGGTGATGTCTTTAGGCTTTAGGGGATATAGGGATGGGGGTGGTAAGGAGGAAATATCTTCAGAGTCAAGGTAATGAATTTGATTTTGGAGATTTTGAAAATTTGAGTGGCCTGTGATAAAATATAAATGTAAATATCTTTAGGCAATTAAAAAAATAGAATTGTCATTTGAAAGATGGATGCTGGATGTATAAATTAGGGCATGTTTATCATGTAGACAGTTCAGTTATGCATATAGATGAAGTTAGTAAGAGGACCAAATCCAAAGATGGCAGAATCCCTGTATTTCATTGGAGGAAAAGAAAAAAACAATCAGCTAAGGAAGTTAGAAGAGATAGCCAAAGAAATAGGAAACAAACCAAAAGAAGAGAGTCAGGGAAGTTAAGAGAGGACAGTGTTTTAAAGAGGGAATGCTCAATTTTGACAGGTGCTATAAGGCATATAAGGTTGTTGCATATTATCTTTTCCTTTTAAAGATTTATTTATGCATACAAGAGCTGGGGGTGGAGGCCAGAGGTGTGGTGGGGGGCAGTGAGAGGATTCATCAGAGACCAAGTGGGGAGCAGAACAGGCGGATCTACTGGAATACACTGCTGAGGGGAGCAGCAGTCAAGTCAGAAGGGGTCTGCTGTGCCATGTGGGTCAGCTCCCTGGCCGGGATCTAACTCGGTCTACAGTGGTTACCAACAGCTTCATAGTGCTAAGACTTAACCTCTTGCGCCACCAGGGAGGCCCCTGTTGCATAATATTTAAATACTACTTTTGTGTTTGTCGTCCACCCTAACTTGAAAAATAGGTCTCTTCCAAAATATCGAATGGTATCACTTATAGGAGGAATATGAGAGCCAAATAAGAAATCAGAGGGAGAAAATAGCACATAAAACATAAAAGCAAAGACTGTCACGCAACCATAAACAAGAGACATTTTACAGGGGAGGGAGAGGAAGAGACCAAAGTAGGGGAGAAAAGCTCACAAAGGACTATGTGATGGCTCCCGGGTGAATTGGTGGTGGGAAACCTACCAGGGATACACGATAATGTAAAGGATATACATTAAATTTTAAAAAAAGGAAAAAAGTAGGTCTCTTCCAGTGACTGTTGTGATTATTTGTTATGTGTTAAAGCATTTTGATTACCTTGTCCAAAAGAAAACAAATTTGTTTTTCCCTCCTAAAGTATGGAACCTCAAGGTCTTTGTGATAATGGAAACCAAAAAATTGATTGGTAAACCGCTTCAACCAGCAAGACCTGCTCGTCATCTGACTTCTCCCCCTGGTGAGTAATCTAGGATATATATTTTAAAATAGTAGTAGGTTAATGGCTAATTAGAATTTGAATGGCTAAATGTATACAGTATTTGTTTATGCTAGATATTTGGGAAAAAAATGGAAAATGATAACCCTCCCCCATTTGAGGAATTTAAGTTTTACTAAAGAAAAGGATTCTTAATAGTCTACCAGATCAACAAAGGTAGGAAGAATAAATCTTGACTGAGAGTAAATTTGTATACTGTTTTCATAGTTTTATGCCCCATTAACCAGCTGTTGCTCACAATCATACTCTTAATACAAATTGTGTCTTATGATCACCATAGAGAAGTCACGTAGAGAGAGAGTTAGCCTAAATACATGTAATTGTAAAATCAAAAAAATTATTAGCTCAAGAACACAATTTAGGATTACTCTGAGCTGGAACATATCTAATTTTAGGAAACCTAAATAAAATTCTAAAATTAAATATTTTCTTTAAGTATTACAAATTCTTGAAATACTTGGTATGTAACTCTTAAATTGGAATATTAAACTTATTTATTACTTGTTGCTACAGTGGCTTATATAGTCTAACTTAGCTGATATACATGTAACTTAAATTCTTTCTAGTCCATGTGTTCAGTTGAATAAGAACATGTGTTCAACTGGCTTCTTAGAAAAAGGAAAAACTGGTTCTATTATTGGTTGCAAAGATGAAGCAGAAAAAATAGAAATGATGCCAATTGTTCAGTCATCCATTTGTTCTTCCATCTTTGGGTCCCACAAGAAAGATTATCTCCATTTAGATTATGTTTGCTCTAAAGGTGGTTGTGATTTAGGATAGACAAATAAAATTAATGGATCTTCTGGACAATAAGTTAGCAATGCTGATCCCATATCCTTATGTTGCAGTGAAGAAGCAGTTGTGTAAAGTTTCAGATTTTATGGTAAAGAGAAGGCTATAAAACCATTGACAGAGCTTTCTCTAACCACCCTTTTTATTTTTTTTCCCTTTTTTTTTTTTTTCATTATGTTTGCTTTCTTTTCTCAGGTGTAGTTTCCTAGAATTTCCACCACCAATTCACCCTTGCACCATCACCATAGTTGTAACCACCCTTTTAAAAAATATTCCTCTCTCCTTTAAACCATCACATTCAGTTTTTTCCTAATTGTTTCCCTCTAGAAGTAAAATGGGGGTGGGTGGGCAAATATCCCTGGTATCTCATTTAATTATATCCTCTTAAGATCCAGTCAGGAGTATGGTTTTATGAGATAGAAAAGTTTAGGAAATCAAAAATTAATTTTGCCGTTCTCAGTCTGACTTCCATATTCCCTGGCCATCTCATGTCCTTAGAGAACTCCTTTTTAAGACTGATAGTGAATTACTTTCTTTTGTGAAACTTTACATATCCCAAAGCACATTCTGCTCTCCTATTGTATCTTCTCTGTAACTCTCATTTAAGTTATTTTGAAATAATTATTACTTATGAGTGTGTTTTTTAAAATGTACTATAAACTCTTTTATCTCTGAATTCTTTTTACCACCTAACACAGTGACTAACATTCCACTGGGGTGAATAAATGAACTATCAGAAAAATTTAAAAATAGGGTCTAGAATATCCTGGGATAGCTAACATTTTGGAATGGTGTTATGTATTTATTGAAGTCATGTATATTTAAAATTGTATTTTTTTCCTCTTAACAGGGGTAGTCTTCCCTTTCAACTTTCAAAATGAATATCCATGCAATACCCCATGCTTACAAAGTGGAGTTAGCAGAGTAAGTCTTAACAGATTATAATAAAACAAGCCATTACACACTGAAAAGTAATATTTGTTAGATGGATTTTCTGTGTCAGGTAATTATGCTCACTGCTATATATACATTTTAAAAAGTCATGATATATTTCAAGAATATATTAAAGAGAATCCAACCCTCATTGTACCTGTTGTCCATTCACCATTTTCATATCTAAACATTGTGCTATATTTGTTTCAGAAAATTTTAAAGAACGTTATATATTTAAAAATCCCTGTATATACCTTCACCACCCCATTTCCTTGTAACCTTTTTCCAAAGTAGTAATCCTCAATTTTATTGTTTCCATAAGTGTTAGTACTTTTACTGTAACAAATAGAATTGTTTTAACTATTTCACAGTATATAGAAATAGTATCATACCACTCACTTGTTTTTGCCTGTTTTTTCATTAGGTTTACATGTTAAACTTCTAATTTAATATTTTTGACTAAGTAATTAGTCACAAAGTTTAAAGTTCAGAACATGCAAAATGGAAGTTAGTGAAAATTTTTCCTCCACTCTGTCACCCCCAGTTACTAGTTTCCTCTGAGCAGAAGTAACAAAGCAGTTTCTTATCTGCATTCTTCTAGAAATAGAATATGCATGCCCAAGCGTACACACACATCTATAAATGAAATGCTAGACAACTTAACATGAGTAAAGTAGTTCTATATATGTCAATGTAGAAAAAGTTTATGTAAATTTACCACATTTTTCATTCCACTTCTGTTTATGGGCATAGGCATTATGTTCACTACAATGGACATCAGTTTGTTACATTTTTAATGTTTGAGAGGTGCCAAAATTGGAGTAGACTTGCTATTATTAGAAGGTAGTTTCATCTTCAGTGTTACTAGATACTGCCAAATTACTCTCCAATGTGATTTGTAGGCATTTTGATTTTTCTATATCCTTAATCTTGTTATTGTTTGACCTTTTCTTGCTTATTTAACAGGAATTTCCTCTTTTTATTGGTTTTAATTTTTAATTCTCCATTGTGTCTTGAAGTGGAGCATCTTTTCATATGTTAAATTTGACCACTTGAATTTTTTTCTTTTGTGAGTTGCCAGTTTATATAATTTGCCCATATTCCTTGAATTGTCTTTTTCTTTTTGATGTATATTCCTTTAAAGTGTATTCTGGATTCCAGTTATTGCTTTTAAGTGCACAGCAAATATTTTCTTAAGAATTGGTTTGTGAGAGAATGGTTTAATTTTTGTAGTATTTTTGTTCAGAAGTTTTACATCTCAATGTAATCATATATCAGTATTTTTCTTGGTGATTTTTCTTTTTGTGTCATTGTTTGTAAGTCTATCTCAAAAAACAAGAGATTTTCTGATATTCTTCCAAGCACTTTAAAATTTTGCTTTTGTATTTAGATGTATTGTTTACATGAAATTGATTTTTTGTATGAGAAATGTAACTTTTTTCATATCGATAACCAATTGTAAAGCATAATTGATGGAAAAATCTATTTCTTTCCACACAAATTTGTGCCATCCCTGTTTATAATAAGCTTTCATATAAACAGGATCTCTTTATGGACTTTTTATTCTGTTCCACTGTTCTATTTGTATATATCTATGTAAGTGATATCTTTAATTCCTCTTGTATTGTAATGAATTTATTAAAATATTCATCAGCTAACATTTTCCTAACTAATACAATGCTCAACTCTCTGTGAAACTTGACTCTTCTAGAATCTTTACATTTTAAAAAGAGTATATTAATATTGCAGATTTTATAGAAAAATGAAGTTAAGCAATTAAATTTACTTTGCAAAGGGATTTAAAGACACTTTTGGGAAAGATGAAAATGGCCTGTATTTTCATTGTGGAGTTGGTTACATAGGACATATATACCTAAAAATGGATTCATTTTACTATATATAAATGATGCCTTAAAGTTTATACTATCACATATTTTTAAATCAACTTTTGAGACACCATTTACATACAGTAAAATGAAGTGTCTTTAAATCCCTTTGCAATTATTTACCATCCCCACTTCCAAAACTCCTTATGCTCTTCCTTCCTCTCGCTATCCATTTACCTGCTTTCTGTAACTATAAGTTAGTTTTGATTGTTATATAATTTCAGATAAATCATACTATATATGTGCTTTGGTATTGGATATTTTTGCTCAGCATAATGTTTTTGAGATTCGTCCATGCTGTTATAAATATCAGCAGTTGGTTTCTTTTTATTGTGGAATAGTATAAGTAGTCTGCTGTATGAATATAGGATAATGTTTGTTCATCTCTAATAGACATTGGACTGTATCCAGTTTTTGGATATTAGGAATAATTCTATTACGGAAGATTGTATTCAAGTCTTTGAGTAAACATACAATACCCAGAAGTGGAATGACTGGCAATATGTATTTTGTATTTGCATTTTCCTCATGATTAATGAGATTGAGCTTCTTACCTGGAGTTTATTTGCATCTGTGTCTTTGTTCTTTTTGGTGAAATACAAGTTCAAATCTTTTATATGTTTTTAATATCTATGCTAATTACTGAATCATTTTTTGTTAAGAATCAATATATAATAAATGTGTGAATTTACTTCTAAACTATATCGTGTCTTTTGACATGATATGTCTGTGTCATCTTTTTCCCCAGCTTTGTTGATATAATTGACTCACAGTTTATATGGGTTTAAGATGTACAGTGTGATAATTTGATAGATGTATAGATTATGAAATGTTTGTTACAGTGAATTTAGTTAAACCATCCTGTATTTCACATAGTTACCATTTTGTTGTTATGGTGGGAACATTTAAGATCTACTGTCTACAACTTTCTAGTATACAATTACAGTATGGTTAACTATTGTCGGCACACTATACATTAGATTCCCTATGTCTGTCTGTCAGTATCATACTTTATAGACTACTGTAAGCTTTTTGAACAGTCTTGAATTTGGATAGTGAAAGTTCCCTAATTCTTCTTTTATAATTTGTCTTGGCTCTTCTAGATCCTTTGTATTTCCTTATAAGTTTTAAATGGACTTGTCAATTTTTACCAAAAAAGCCTATTTGAGTTTTGATTGAGTTTACAGATTAGTTTAAGAATTAACATCTTAACACTACTTAGTCTTTTGATACATGAACACATCTCTCCGTGCCTTTTATTTTCTAGCATGGGGGTCTTGAACATTTCTTGTCAAATTTAAAACATTTCATATTTTTTTATACTATTGTATGTAGTATTCTTTGTAAATTTTAAATTCCGCATATTGCTTAAAATACAGAAATACTGATTTTTATATATTGAACTTGAAAACTCTTTTATTAGATCTTGTAATTTTTTGTAGAATTTCCCCTCCTATTTTTGCTCTGTTATAATAATTTTACTTTAGTTTGTACTATATCTGCTTTCAGGTTTATTTTTTAAAGCAATTAAAAAATAAAAGAATGAATTTTATTTTAATTTACTCCATTTCTAGCACTCTTAATTTCTTTTTATAAATCTATGTTTCTGTCTGGCATTATCTTCTTTCTACCTGAACAACTTCTTTTAACCCGTTTTTATTACTGTTCATAAGAAAGCACTTAAAAACCTTGACAAAGTAGTAGTGTATTACCTTTCATGGTTCTGTGGACTGACTGTGCTCAGGTGGCCATTTCTTACGTTAGCTCAGTCATCTATTGACAGTTGTAGTCAAATAGCATCCAAGGACTGAATGGTGATGTGTCTTACAGGGTTGGCAGTTGATGCTCATTATTAGCTTGGCATTCAGTTGCTCCTAGAGATTGAAGGGAACACCTACAAATGACCTCTCCAACTAGCTTGAACTTCCCGCAGCATTGTATCTGGGTTTCTAGACTAATGTTCTAAGAGGTGGAAGCTGCCAGATGCTTAAGGACTGGAAAATAGTACAGTGTTACTTCTATTTTATTAAATTGGTGTGACTAGTCACAGAGCTTGCTCAGATTTAAGGGCAAGAAAAAAGAATTTACCTCGATGGGAGGAATGTCTGGGATTTGTAGCCATCTTTGATTTGCTTAATTTGAATTCCCTTTCATCTGTATTGCTACTTACTGCCTTTGCCTATTCTTTACTGTGGGCTGCTGCTTTTTAAAAATATTTCGTGGGAGATCTTTTATTCGACAGAAATTAACTCTAAGTTTGGTGTTTTCTTTTCTACCTTTTGTCTTTCACTATTTGTAAATCTCACATTTTGTGTTTTCATTGTAGGAAGAAGGTTGATGTGCATTTGCCTCTTTTGTTCTTCCTCATCTCAGTGATAAATATTTAAGAGGAGTGAAGGGGCTAGAACATTTTTTAATAAAATGTGAAATAGCTAAATAGAATATGTGGGCATCATATTGTATATTATACCATAAGTTGCAAAGAGCCTTGATTTGAAATTAAAAAACAAAACAAAACAAACCCATGATGTTATTTTGCTTTACTCAACCCTATTCAACTCTTTGCATTTCTTAAACTAACCATTTTATCTTTTGCTTTCCAGCATAAGGCTGTTTTTTATTTCCATAGATACTCATTTTTTTTCACTGTTAAATCATGCTAATCCCTATAATCCTCAAAGTGTTGTCTAAACTTCACCTCTTGTGTGAACTCCTAATTCCTAAACCAAATTTGTTAGCACTACTCAGTTTTTACATAGCACTTCCTGCATGTCTTTATTGTAGAACTTCTCAAATTTTATTGTGATTTGTTGTTTTATTTTTTTGGTCTACATTTTGTTTTTGTGTCCTCCAAGAGCAGATACTGGAATGTCATGTTTATCTTTATATTCCTAGAACAAAGCACAGTGCTGGTCACATAACAGACACTGCTTATTAAATGAATGAGTTTAATGGTACCACTGCTAGCTATTCAGCATCCTTACTAGAATCAGGAGAGAAACAAAATATAATAGAAAAATACATATTTTTTAGAATATGACACTTCTGCTGTGTTGAATCCATGCTGTGAATTGTGCCCCTGTAGATACACAGCCTTCATACTATATGGTGATCCTGAGTTTAAAAAACTACTTATTTCTGTGTACTTAGGATCCTGATTTCCCTTGCCTGTAACAAGGTCATCAGAATACTTACTTCCTTATAAGGTCATGATAATTAAATGAGATAATATAATCATTTTATAAAATTTAGTAGGTATACTTTTTACATGCTATGAAAGATTTGAAATAATCCATATTTTCAGTTAATACGTATAGACATGACAAAGGACAATTTACTCCCCACCCCCAGCTATTTAAGTTGTGTTTGACAAGTAAAAATGGTATATATTTATACTGTGATTTTTAAAAGGTGTGCAAACTTGGTGATATGTAACATGAATATGTTATGTGATTACCACTATCAAATTAACATATCCATCACCTCACATAGTTACTATTTTTTTTCTTTGTGAGAGCACTATAGATCTACTCTTAACAAGAAATTTAAAATATCCAATATTAATTTTAGTCACCATGCTATACATTAGATCTCCTTAACTTATTCTTTAACTACAAGTTGTGTCCTTTTGCCATTATATCACCATTTCACCTATCCCTGAGCCCCTGGCAACCACAATACTGTTCTGTGGTTCTACGAGTTTAAGTATTTTAGATTGCACACGTATAGTTGTAAACTATTTGTCTTTCTATATCTGGCTTATTTCACTTAATATAAATAATGTCCTCCAAGTTTTACCATGTTTTCACAAATGGCAGGATTTTCTTTTCTTTCTTTTTTTTTTTGTGAATAATATTCCACTGCATATATATATACATTATCTTTTCATCCTGTGGTGGATGTTTAAGTTGTTTGCACATCTTGGCTATTGTGAATAATGCTGCGATGAACATGGGAGTGTACTCTCTTCAAGAAAGAGATTATTTCCTTTAGATGTATGTACTCATAAACGGGATTGTTCAATCATATGCAAGATCTCATTTTAATTTTTTGACGATTCTTAAACTGTTTTCCAAAATGACTGTCTGAATTTATATCCCTATGGGTGTACATGGATTCTCTTTTCACCCATCCTCCCTGTACTTGTCTCTTGTCTTTTTGATAATAGCTATCTTAACAGGTGTGAGGTGTTTTCCCCTTGCTCCCCAGGGAAGTGTTCCACACCCAGTTCCACTTTGTGTCCTTACAGTGGCACTTCTTTCTTGGTGAGAGCATCTATCTCTTCTATCCATCTTTGTGCTGCATTTTTATGTTGTGTTGTGGTGTCTCTATTCATCCAGGTTTCAGGTTTGTGTAGATTAATTCATTTCTAGGTATAGATTCATTGTGATTGTGGGAGGAACTAAGCACAAGCTCTTCATATTCTGCCATCTTAGAACATTCCGCCTTCTAGATGTTGAATTTTGTTAATTTTTTTTTATTCAAAAATATTATATTTTGTTAAATATTTTTATCTTTTACACCATTATTGTGATGTATCAGTTACTGATTTGCAGGTAATGAATCATCCTTTGCATCCCAGAAGTAAAGCCCATTTGATCATGATGAGTGATCCTTTAATGTGTTGCTAACAGATTGTTAGTATTTCCCTGAGAGTTTTTGCCTCTATATTCATTGGGGATATTGGATTATAATTTTCTTTTTTTAAAATTTTACTTATTTTTGTGTAGAAGAACTGTGGTGCAATCCAGAGGTGCGGGTGGTGGGGAATGAGAAGATTTACCAGAGATAGAGTGGGGAGCAGAACAGGCAGATGTACTGAAATACACTGCTAAGGGGAGCAACGCTGCACCATATGTGGGTTAGCTCCCTGGCTGGGGATTGAACTTAGAACTTAGCAGTGATAATGCTGAGACTTAACCTCTAGGCCACTAGGGAGACCCTGGGTTGTAATTTTCTTATATTCTCCGTATGTGCTTTGGTATCAGGGTCATACAGATCTCTTAAAATGAGTTTGGACCATTCCCTGCTGTTCTGTTTTTCTTGTTTTTCCTTTTGAGAAAGACTGGTATTAATTCTTCTTTAAATGTTTGGTGAAAACCACCAGTAGAAGCTGCCTAGTCTTTTCTTCAGTGGAAGAGTTTTGATTACTGATTTACTTTCCTTACTAGTAATTGGTCTGTTTAGATTTTCTGTCTCTTCCTTATTGTCTTGGTAGGTTTTATGTTTCTAAGAGTTTATCCATTTTTACTTGGATGTCCTATTTGTTGGCATATAGTTGTTTGAAGTAGACTCATTGGATTATTTGCCTTTCTGTGATATCATTGTAATTCCTCCTCTTTACTTATATTTTTAATTTGGGTCTTTTTTCTTGGTCAGTGTACTGTCTTGCCAAGTAGCTACTTTTAGTGTTGTTAGTCTTTTCAGTTAGTTTCCTGTTCTCTAATCATTATTATTTCCTTCATTCTGCTACCTTTGAACTTAGTTTGTTCTACTTTTTCTAGTTTTTTGAGGTTTAAAATTAGCTTGTTTATTTGAGATCATTCAATTTTCTTGATGTATGCATTTATAGCTTTAAACTTCCCTCTTTGAACTGCTTGTGCTGCAGTATGTATTTTGGTATGCTGTGCTTCCATTTTCATTTTTTTCCAAGATACTTTTAAGTTTCAACTTTAATTTCTACTCTGATCCATTGTTGCACAAGAAAGTTTTATATAATTTCCATATATTCATGTATTTTCCAACTGTTACGATTTCAGTCTTTGTACATTAATATATGACCTGTCTAGAAAATGTGCTTGAGAAGAATATGTATTCTGCTTTTGTCAGATAGTTCGTTCAATTCAGGTACACCTTCTTTTATAGTGTTTTGCTTTATTGTGCCTTGCAGATATTGTGCTTTTTACAAATTGAGGGTTTGTGGCAACAATCTCCTGCATGGAGCAAGTCTGTCAGCTCCATTTTCCCAGCAGGATGTGCTGACTTTGTGTCTTTGTGTCACATTCAGTTCAGGTATGTACATTTTTCTTTTAGACATAATGCTATCATATATTTAATAGGCTACAGTTTCTTGTAAACAACCCTTATATGCATGGGGAAATAAAAAATTTGGGTGAATCATTGTGATATTTGCTTTTCTGCAGTGATCTGGAATTGAACACATAGTATGTCTGAGATGTGCTTATTTGGTTCATTTGATCTATAGTGTTTTTCAAATATGCTGTTTCCTTATCAAGTCTTTGTCTTGAGAATCTATACATTGTTGAGTGTGGGGCATTAAATTACCAACTATTGTTTCCTCTAGTTTTCTTAGTGTTTCTTTATATAGTTATGTGCTCTGATATTGATTGTATAAATACAGCTTTTATTTCTTCTTGATGGATTGATAGTTTATACTTTTCAAAATTTTCTTTATCTTTAATTTTTGACAATTTAATTAAAATGTCTTACTCTAACTCTGTTTATGTTCACTCTATATGGGATTCTTGAGCCTCATGTGTCTGATGTCCCAGAGGTCCCACTGATTTGCTCGATGTGCCTTCTCCCTCGCCCCCCGCGCCCCTTCTCTGATGGGATAATTTTAAGTGCCTGGTCTAGGTCATTGATTTTTCTTCATGACTGTAGCTGATGTTGAAGCTCACTATTTTTTCAGATAAGTTGTATTCTTCAACTCTAGGATTCCTTTTTGATGGTTTTTATTAGTACTTGTTGAGCTTTTGTTCGTGCATTGTTTTCCTTATTTTGTCAGTGTGTTCTTGTAGTTCAGTAGACATCTCAGGATTATTCTGAGTTCTCTGACAGTTTATAAATCTCCACTTTTTAGAGTCAGTAATTTGGGATTTATTAATTTCCTTTGAAGCCTTCATGGTTTACCTGATTTTTTTATGATTGTTTCCATGTGTTGGTAGATGCACATTTAAATGTTCTCTTCTTCCAGACTTTACAGGTTTCTTTTGGCAGAGAAAGTCCTTTACCAATCAACTCAGCCTGGAGTTCTGAATGGGTAAGCTGCTAGTATTCTTGGGCCGATGGGGCTTGCTATCAGGGTCTGTTTCTGGGCAAGGCCACCATTGTTTGAGGATGGAGGGCTTGGTATAGTTGACAGAATAGTTGGCTAGAACTGTTGGGTTGCTCCCCTGTCTAAATGATGCTGTAGGGTAGGCTCTGAAATTGAATTCTCTACTCAGGTAGACAGTTGGGACTGGGTACTATTTACTCAGAAGTAGGCCAGGCAGCAGAATGGACCCCATGGCTTGTATGACTCATTGTTTGGGGGTTCAAATCATTCAAGATTGTGTACCGAATTCCCTGGCTGGACAGGCCACTGGTTTTGCTAGGTAGACAGAGAAAGCCACAGGCTGTGCTTTCTATTCAAATGTCACTATAAGTGGCATTGTAAGATGAGTTACACAGTAGTGGGCAGGTCTACACATTAATTTTCCTGCCTTGGTAAGGGCCCCACATGAGTCTCAAGGCTGGCAAAAGTTTATTTGGGGGCCAAATTAGGCAGCGCTATACACTAAGTATCCTGGCCTGATGACTGCCATTCTAGCTTTACCAATGGGTATGGCACTGACTAGATGCTGCTTAAGTGCAGATGAACTACAGTTTCTGAGCTCTGGTTGAGTTTTCTGTTCAGGCCATGCTGGAGACTGTATTCAGCTTTGGGTGGAGCAATACATCATTATCCTTCCCAGAACACGTGCCAGCCATCAAGGGTATTAAGGGATCAGGTCAACTAGCATTCATTCCTGGCCAGATGGACCACTGTTTGTGCTCTGTAGACCCAGAACCACTGACCATGTTATCTCCTCAAGTGAAGCTGTAATCTGGGCTTCAGAGTGGGCTACCACCAAGCGTCCCGAGTATTCTGGTTAGTTTTCTTGGTTGATATGGTTAGATGTTATATTCAGCAGTGCAAAGGACTACAGATTAGTTTCCCTGCACAGGTAGAATCAAAGAGCAGTTCCCAAGGCTGACGGATTGGGTAGCTAATTAAGCGTAACTGTGCATTAAGATCTCTGGCCAGACTGGGTTGCTGTTTTGGCTCTGCAGATGGGTAGAACCATAGGTTAAACTCTCTACTGGGAGTGAAGGTTTCAGGTGTCAGACCAAGTGTCCTGATTGGTGGGGCTGTACACTACACTCAGTAACAAATGGGCTATGAATTAACTCCCCTACCTAGGTGAAACAGCATAACTGGCTCTAAGACTGGCAGATCTTTTTGAGGTCTTAGCACAAGCAGAAAACTAGTGTTCCAAATTCCCTGGCCAAATGGGACGACTGGTTTTACTATTCAGCTATGCATAACTGCTAGCCATACTCTGCATTCCAGCACTGCTGGGTTAAATAGCTTCTCAGTTGCTTAGACTACACCTCCTAGACTTGTCTGGGAGCTATGCTTAGCAACAGATAGAATGTTAATTAGCTTAGTTGTGTGGAAAGAGTGATGGACCAGCTCTTTAAGATCCCAGTTTAAGGAATAGACCTGTGATTTGCTGATATCCCTCCTTAGACTGCTAACATCTTGACTCTGCAGATGAGCAAACGTCTGGTTGGTACTTCACTTGGGCATTGTGAGTAGGAACTGGGTCTGTTAAGATCCTAGCACTGGTTACTGCTCCTTCACAATTTGATTCATAGTGATAAAATACTATAGCCCATTTCCCCCTATCTCCATGAGTTGAGATTGGAGTGGATCACCTAAGAAGTGACTCAGTGCTGGGGAGCTGTATGTCCAACTGGGCTTCCTTTATGTGACTGGAGAGACCTTAGGTTCAGGAGAGCCCTCTTAGGGCTATGGCACGACAGCCTGGGGGAGGGTCAATACAGTCAGTGCTATTCCTCTTTTCTGATGCAGTCCGTCCCGGTCTCTGTGGTGCAGGAGGATGCTTCACCCCTATGTTAGTGTTCTAGGATCTGTACAGTGGTCTCTATTCCATGAATAATTGCTGGTTGTTCTTGTGAGAGAGTGAAGTCGGGAACACCCTATGTTGCCATCTGTGACATCACAGTGCACTAATATTTTGGTTACTGGGAAAATACTTCTGGGTGGTTAGTGAAAGATTATATATATATAAAAATTTAAACCTTGCTTAAAAATTATATTTTCTTTGTTTTAATAGTGTAAGACAAATGGAATGCAAGCCTTTACTCAAGGTCTTAATGAACAACAGCAACATCAGTCTCCAGTTAAAAAAGGTAAACTTACTACCATAATATTTAAATTTCAGTAGTCTAGGTAAATTTATTACTGAAGCAGAATGTTTCTCCCCTGAGAAGTGTTCTTGGGGGAGAACCATTTTTCTCTCCTACACCAGCTACTTTTTAATAAAGTAAAAAAGATTTTTTAATTTAGCTTTCACATTTTTGTGAAACAATCTTTGTATTTATCGAATATGAAAAGATTCTATTAGCTTTTTCTTATGGTATTTAACTCTTTCTAAATGAAGCATTTAAATTAATTCCAAATTGCTTACTTTTTTGGTATTATATATTGATGTGTATACATTCATTAGCTTCCACATCAGTCCCCTCATTTCTTCACCTTTCTATCTCCCCTACCCACTTTACAGTTATAAGTTTTGGTTAAAGAATCATCACTGTTTATATTATATGACTGTAAATACAGTTGCTTAGCCAGAACATTCATCTCTCCTTTTTTCATACAATCTGGTTTTTTTTTAAGATTTATTTATTTATGCATACAAGCTGTTTTATAGGCCAGAGGTGTGGGGGGTGAGAGGATTCACCAGAGACAGAGTGGGGAGCAGGTTGACTAAAATACACTGCTGAGGGGAGTAGCGTGGGAGACAAAAGAGTCTGCTGTGCCATGTGGGAAGCTCCCTGGCTGGGTATCCAACTCGTGCTGCAGTGGCTCTGGACAGCTTCATAGTGCTGTGTCCCAACCCATTGCGCCACCAGGGAGGCCCCTGTACAGTCTGTTTTTTATTGGTGTTTTTCTCGATAACTATTAAATTTTCCTCTTCAAAAGCATCAACAATTCTGTCACAATCTGTATTTTTGCTGAAATACATCAGTTTCCTTCCCCAACCCCTTAGAAGACTTTTCTCATTGAATCTTTCATTATTCTGTTCCAGTATGGGCTAGTTACTACTAATGTAGCTATTATTTCAAAATGAACTTCTTCTACAATATTATCTAGGGAGGTCCCTTTGCATTTCTTTGATTATTTTTTTATTGAAGTAGAATTCATCATTTTAACTACTTGAAAATACATAATGCACTGACTTCTTATACTCACAGTTGAGTAACCGTCACCACTATCTAATTACATAATGTTTTTATCATCACAAAGGAAAACTCATTCCCATTAAGGTGTTAGTCTCCACTGTCTTTTGTTGCCCATCTCTTTCTGTCTGAGGGATTTACTAATTGTGGGTGTTTCATCTACATACAATTATACAATATGTCTGTTTTTTGTCTCTGTCATCTTTCACTTACCATAAGGTTTTCAAAATTTATGTATGTGTAGTATGCATTAGTACTTCATTATATTTTATGACTGAATAGTATTCCATTACATGGATATGCCACATTTTGTTTATCCATTTCTCAGTTGATGGACATTGGGTTATTTTTACATTTTAGCTCTTATGAATAGTGTTGCTGTGAATATTTGTGTACATGTTTTTGTTCAAATCTTTGTTTTTATTTCTCTTGGATATATACCTAGGCATAGATTTGTCAGGTTATATAGTATTTCTATGTTTAACTTTTTAAAAAATTGCAAAACTGGTTTCCACATTTTACATTCCCAGTAACAATGCATGAGGATTCCTATATCTCAGTATCCTTGTAATAGTCTTTTTTTCTTTTTAAAAAAGATTTATTTATGCATATAAGAGCTGGGGTGTAGACCAGAGGTACAGGGGGATGAGAGGATTCACCCGAGACAGAGTGGGGAGCAGAACAGGCAGACTGACTGAAATACACTGTTGAGGGAAGCAGCAGGCGAGGCAGGAGAGGTCTGCTGCACCATGTGGGTCAGCAACTTGGCCCAGGATTGAACTCGTGCTGCAGTGGCTGCTGATAGCTTCATAAGGTTGAGACTTAACCCCTTGCGTCACCAGGGGAGCCCCGTTATAGTTTTCTTTTTATTATATGTATCCATTGGGTGTGAAGTGGTATCTTATGTTGGTTCTGACTTGCATTTCTATAATGACTAATGATTTTTGAGCGTCCTCTTATGTGCTTGATGGCAATTTGTATTTCTTCAGGGAGAAATGTCTATTCAGGTCTTTCAGTGATATTTTAATTGGATTGTTTTCTCTTTATTGCTGAGTTGTAAGAATGTTGAGTTGTCAGCCTAAAAGGTGGGAGTTTAGACTATAGTACTTTCTCTATTGTCTTTTTCGGGGCCACAGGCCATCTGATGCACCTCAGCTTCTCTACTTTGCCACTTCGTTCTTCATCTTGGCTAAGGACAGGAGTCTCCACACTATCTCTACCTTCCCCTCTCTGGGACCTTTGGTTGGGCCTGTATCCTTGCTGTCTTTGTATACCCTGACCAACCCCTCCCCAGACTTTTGTCTCCTAGAGTTCTCTCCACCTAACTTCTATCACATAGATGCTTAGATTTCCCTGACCTCTCTTTCAATGTAGTCTGTGTTGGTCATTGAGGTACAGGGGGTGTTTTAGCTTCTCTCCTGTGGTCTAGGATTTTCTCAGTATTGTTATTTTCATAAATAGTTGTCGTTACTCCTTTTTTTTTTTAAGATTTATTTTATTCATACATACAAGCTGGGGTACAGGCCAGAGGTGTGGGGCGGCGAGAGGGTTCACCAGAGACAGAGCGGGTAGCAGAACAGGCAGATCAGAACTACACTGCTGAGGGGAGCAGCGGGCGAGGCAGGAGAGGTCTGCCGCGCCATGTGGGATTCTCCCCGGCAGGGCGTTGAACTCGCGTCACCACTGCCGACAGCTCCACAGCGCAGCGCTTAACCGCTGCGCCACCAAGGAGGCCCAGTTGTCGTTACTCTTATGAGGGAAAGTGAAGCAAAGAATATCCTAGTTTTCATTTTGGTAATGTCAATCTCTCTGATCACTAATAATTTCTCCTACTGGTTAGTTTTTTTCTAGTTGCTTAATGGTTAATATTAGGTGTTGACTTGGATTATTTTCTTTGATGTAGCTCTGCATTTGTACTGAACACTAAGTTTTGATATAGTGTTATAATTTTTCTCAACATTTTGTCTGTTCACTCTTATTTAGTCTTTGATCCATTGGTTGTTTAAGAGTGTGTTTTGTCTTTGCACATATTTATAAATTTTACATTTTTACTTCTGGTTATTTTCTACTGTGGTCAGAGAGGATACTTTTTTTTTTTAAAGATTTAATTTATTTATTTTTATTTATACATACAAGCTGGGGTACAGGCCAGAGGCATGGGGCGGCGAGAGGGCTCACCAGAGCCAGAGAGGGGAGCAGAACAGGCAGATCAGAAATACACTGCTGAGGGGAGCAGCGGGCTAGGCAGGAGAGGTCTGCTGCGCCATGTGGGATTCTCCCCAGCTGGGCGTCGAACTCGCGTTGCCGCTGCCGACAGCTCCACAGCTCAGCGCTTAAACGCTGCGCCACCGGGGAGGCCCGAGAGAGGATACTTTTATGACTTCAGATTTTGAAAATGTATTGGGATTTACATTGTGGCCTAACATGGCTCACCCTACACAATGGTCCATGTGTACTTCAGAAGATGTATATTTTGCTATTGGTGGGCGAAGCACTACATATATATATATGTCTACTAGGTCTAATTGGCTTATAATAGTGTTCATGTCCTGTCTTTTTTTGTCTAGTTTTTCTGTCCATTGTTGAAAGTGGGGTTTTGAAATCTTCAGTTATTGATTATCCATTTTTCCTTCAATTCTGTACTTCCCAATAGGTTTACTGCTGTTATAGTCCACATGAAATATAAAATTGACTTACTAGATGTGATTAACCAGGTGAAAGAAGGCAGTGATCACCAATTCTCTGAAATGGTTCTATTTTTTCTGTTTGTCTCTGGTTACTTTGTTTCCTTCCCGTGTAAAAGGAAAATTGAAAGCAGGTATTTTCCTTCTCTGTGGCATAGAAATTCAACATCCATTATATAAAATAATGGACACTTATGAAATAACTAAAGTAAAATCTTGAACAATTAAGGGACGTCCAGAAAGAAATAAGCCAGAAAGTGAGCTGGAAGAATTCTGTGCCTTTTAACATTACATTTGATGTTTACTATTTCTAGAGAGAATTAAATACAGCAGAGATTTCCTATTGAAGCTCTCAAGTGTTTCCATCTGCAGAAAAAAACCAGACTTTCTGCCTGATCATCCCATTGTACTTCAAAAACCTGTAAGTAGTTTTACAATTTTGTATTTTTTAAAAATTTTGTACTTTACTTTCAAAATATGTAAACTTTAATGTTGCCATTTGTTTCTATCCAAATTTTTAATGACTCATCATGAAAAAAAATTCAGAACATTACATAAATCTCAATATATAACCAATTGAGGAATAACCACGCTGATCAAAAATGGTGGAGTTGTATTTTATGAAGTATTTTTGAAAGCTCATGAAATGAGTATCGTATACTAACTTCTAAAAGTTTTGTTTTGCAATTAAGTTCTTTAATTCACCTGGAATTGATTTTACTGTGTGATGTGAAGGAAGTAGGAGTCAGTTTCATTTTTTATTTCACTTGACTATCCAGTCATTCTAGTTATATTTATTGAAAAGTAGTCCTCTATCTTTGTGGCAATATGTGTGCGCTCTTCTGTTCAGTTAGTCTTTTTTATATAGTGAAACAATTCATCCCACATTCAACCTGTTCCTGTGTTACTTGATCAAATTACCACAAAATAAATATACATGGATCTTTTAGGATATTAATTGAAAAATACATGAGTTTTGGCATCAGACTTGGGATCAAATTGTAGCTCCAGTGTGTGCTGGTATACTGTTCAAATTTAGGATGACAATCTGATTAAATGAAGTGCTTAGTATAGTACTTATCCTTTATTATGTAATCAGTAGTGTTGATTTCTAATGTTTATGGCCTTCACTTCTATTTTGACTGGGATTTGACATTATTTGAGCATTTCCTTAAACACTACATAGGTAAAAGCAACTAGGCTTCTATTGGTAAAAGCTCAGAATATAGGTATGCTGAGAATTACTCAAATGTAAGATAGACTTCTAAGGATTAGAGTCCATCTTTTTCCTTAAATTTTTTGAATTTTAAGTTGTTCATTGTATATATCAGTGTTTCTTAAACTTTCTAACTTACAGCCAATTCTTTTTCAAACAGGAATTTGTTCTTTTCCATAATGCCTCACATACAGGAATATTTATTGAGGAAATGTACTTGGTGTTTAAATATTTCCACCTCTTTAGAGATCTTAGTTTGAAGAATAATCATATGTCCCTAAGTGCTATATAAACTATAAAAGTCAGTTTTTTGTTTGTAGAATTTCAGTCTTGGACACTTTATTGTTTGACATACACATGTTTAACAAACCTTGTACATTAGAATTTACTTTTGACTAAAGCATTAAAACATTTCCTTAAAAAACTGGATACCACAAAAACACATTTGGAATACAATTTAGAATCTTAAAATGTTTCATTAAACACAGTAGTACTTAATATTTGACATAATCCAGTTACTTATGGTTTCTATAGTAACATGCATTTACATCTATTAACATTAGTAGGGTCACAGTATTTAATTTGGTAAACTAATTAGTAAAAACTTTTTTACTGAAAACTAATTGATAAATTAACCTTTTCTTCTACATTACAGGAAAACCACCAAAGTTTTAAGTAGCATTTTAAGAACAGATGAATTTGAAGATAAAGAATTATTCATTTTATATTTTAGACACCTGCAAATGAAGTGGATCCTTTAACAATAACTGTAACGGACTATGACATTTTATTTTTAATTTTGATGGTTGGGTATTGGTTTCTCCTAAAATGAGATATTTTCAACTAAAAAGAATTTCCTAATCAGTTTCAGCTTTGCAGGCAGTTTCCTGCATAAATTGGGAAGAAATATTGGAAAGCAGGAATTTGGTTAGTGAAGTAGAAAAACTTTTTTTGCATGCTATTTGCAATTTTTTTTGTTTGTTTTTCATCACTTGTAATAATGGAATGGAAATGTAAGCTGTAAAGATTCTCAAATATAAAGTATTTGCTACAATGTATACATAATTTCTTGGTGCATTTAAAGTTACTTTAGTTATATTTCCAACTAATTTCATACCAACCTTTCAAAGAACCTATACAATCTCTCCAGAGGGTTAGAACGATTCAGAATGTTTAGTGCACAGTTCTCAAAAAGAGGGGGGATACTTTAAAAGGCATTTGTTTTCAAATATGATCGATCTCTAGTTTTTAATAGCTTAATGTTGTCCAAGATTCATAATTACTTAAGAGATTGAGAATTTGGAAACAATGGTAGTGAAATGAAATGTTACTTGTATCACTAATCAGACCAAACGAACATAAGAAGTTGAGCAATTGCAAAATAAAACTAACATTTTAATTTCCAAATGCTAAAATTTAGGCATTTGCAAATAATTGAGATGCATTTTCAATTCTGTAATTTCTTATATAAGAAGAATGTATATGGATGAAGAACTTGGGGGTTTAAACTTTTAGTTTCTAGAAATTTTATACAGTATCATACAATAAATCTGCAGGTAGTCACTCTGGATGTTACTTTGAAAGTAAAAACCTCATTACAGCATAGTGTCAAAAAAATGCTATATGATACAAGGTAAGTATAAACTTTCCCTACTTCTTGTCACTCTATTAAAGCCATAATTTGGCTGAAAGTTTATCTTAAACTCAATTCTGAACTCAGAGCAATACCTTTTTCTTTACTGGTCTTTATGCTTATTTACCCAGATTCATGCTTTCGTCCTTGGTCTTTTAGTACCCTCCTTTTACTACTTTATTCCCCATAAATCTGGACAGTTTTTATAATAGACCTAAAACTTTACTAACCATAGATTTATTGGTTACTTCAAAATGACATGTAGAGCCCAGTTTTTCCCCCTTTAGAGATAGGTTCCTGTTCGTGTGTGTCTATTCACACAAAAATGTAATTTATAGAAAAGCGGGAGTCAGAATTACCATATAAATTGGCTTCCTTTAATTTGCCTATTCTCAGGTTCTTTTGATGTTAACCTAGTTAGCAAAAACCATGATAGAACCTACTCCAATTTAGAATCTAAAGTTAAGCCCTGATATTTAACCCTGTTACTGAGGACTTTTGAAGTCATGCCTACTATGCAAGACTTGATGTGCTTTCTAAGTCTGATACAGAAATGAACTGGCTGGAACACTATTTCAATTAGCTATAATTTGTATTCTTAAACTATTTATACTTTACATTTTCAAGAAGAGTTTGTATGTCAAAAGTCCCATAGGTTAAAGTCTTGATCCTTTCTTACTGTATATAATCAGTGAGACTGCAAAGACTGTTCTATTACCTATTTGCCTTTGTACAGCTTGTTTGAATAATCATTGTACAACTCCATTAATGTTGTTCTTTGTATATAAATTAAAAGAGTTGAGCCAGGTGTTGTTTCATAGTGTTTGTCATCTTTAGAAATTATTAGTGACATGTGCACACACACAAAGAATTGAGTGTAAAGTAACAGGGTGTGTGTATTATATGTCAAAATTTACTCCCTATTCTAGGATTAGCTATGAAAAAAAAGTCTTCTTAGATTGAATGAGGACTGAAGATAATACAAAGGTATGGATAATATTTCATGAATTTGAGGTTATTTGATATTTTAAAAATAAAATTTCTGTGTAACTTACCTTTTCTTTTGAGTTTTCCAAGTAAACAAGACAGGAAAGATTTACTTTATAGATTTTTCCTGGAAGACCTCTGGTTTCAAAGAAATTTGACTGGAGAACAACATGGTAACACATTTCTATATGCATTTTCATTAGCATTTATCATCAAAACAATTTTAACTATGAGCATGTAGAGCTAAGAGTATATATAAAGTACATTTAGTTCTGGTGAAACTAGAAAAATATTTCTTAACAGTCTTCCCCACTATTTTGTTAATTCTCTCAAGTTTTGTGCTTATTTCACTTCGGTTGAAAGTTTGTTTTTTAAAGTATTTTGAAGTCATATCTATTTTACATAAGTAAAGTTAGCTCTCTTGATCACATACTAAAACCATATGTCATAAAATTTGAACCAGATTTTCTCAAAGTACAGCTCTCTGTTTCATTTAACATATACAGCAAATTGTGATCTACTAAATGATATAACTGTTACATTACTGATTGGAACCCTATCACAGAATTGCTTACTTGTGAACAACTAGTTTATAGCCTGACAGATATATAGACTAGAGTTTGCAGCCAATGTTTTATGCTTATGTATTAAATTTTTAGTAATATAGTCATGGGAATGGAGTGGGCGTTACTGAAGACCAAACTTCACTCACAGAAAATTACCTAAAAGTCACAAAACACTGATTTAACATTTGTGAGAAATCTCAAAAGCTGTCCTATGAAGCAGTACTCTTAAAATTTCCCACTTTAAATATTTTTTTCTTTGTCATGATTCATTCCTATGAGTATTCTTTTTCACATATTAGGATTTTGCCACTAAATAGTTTTAGGTTACAATGCAGCAGAACAGCAGTAAATACTGAGAATTGTGAACTTTGAAGTAAAATCACAAGAAAGTTATAGGAGACTTTTAGAAAGTGCACAGCTTAGAATAAATATTAAAAGTGTAGAGTAATAACTACAGAGATTTTCTAATTAACACTATAGATAAGAACACTTGTTTTGCACTTGGAACCATAAAGAAAATGTCTAGGAACACCTAGTTGTTGTTCAGGATCCACCATGAAGCTGAAAAGAAAAAAAGGGTTTTTTTAATAATGAAAATAACTACCAGTGCTAAGTTCAAGGTATAAATCATTCTGAAGAGATCATTTTCTCTCAACTTTAGTCTGTTTAAATACTCACTTTCTAGTCACTATTTGAATATTTGAACCAAGATTGAACTCTTCCTGTGCAATTGTTATACTTGTTCCATATCTTGTGGTACTCTAAAAATATTTTAGATGTAAATATGTCTGTGTACGTAACTTGAATTGAGATTAGAAATACCTTGATAAAGTCATGTTTTAATCTTAGTACTGGCAGTTGCTTGGAAATATAAAATGCTTTTGTGCACAGATTTTGGGATTACTGGGCATAAGCAAGTAAATGTATTTTTAAGCATATTTATATTGTAAAATTAGAAATGTTTTCCTTACTGAATACTAATACCCCAAAGACAAACCTATGACAAAGAAACACAGTCACTGAAGTTTGTTCCTTAATCACCTATGCTGCCACATTCTCCTACAACTTTGCTGAAATTGTGGTGTATCCTAAGTGAAAATATGTGAGTCAAGCGGTGAATCAGGAGAAATTTCAATCATATTCATGGGTTTCTTATTTGAAGTTAATAAATTTGAGTTATACCTACAGGCCTGCCATCTGTTGACCATACAAACCGGTCAGTAAGATCTATAGTATATAAGTAGAGCACAAACTGAAACAGCATTAATTTGAAAGCATTCACAACCTGATCGCCATCTCCTCAACTAGCTTTGATTCTTAGAAAAAGAATGTGCTTTTTCACTTTCCATTTACTCACCAATCCATTAAAATCTACCCTAAATTATAAATTAACAGTTTTAATAAAAGTATTGAGATCTTGAACAATGACTTATTGTCAAACCCAATTTTCAGTCCCACTCTCTTCGTCGCTTACTACATAAGCTCCTGAGGAGTGCTATAGCTAGCGTTTTACTCTTCTCTAGGTTTCCTTGATATTCTACAATTTTTCTATATATGATTGGTTCTGTTCAGTTTCTTCAAGAAGAGAACTTTCTCTCCCAAGCTTTTGTTCTTACTCACATGCTTTCTTATTAATCCCAGACGTCAGCTGACATTGCTGTAGTTTACTCCTGAGAACTGTCAGCAAGGTTATTCGAAGTAGTTCTTGGTACAGATGGCTTTCTTTTTCCCTTGCCTAAATTATCCTGCCTGACCAATGTCTTTCCATTTACACCTACCTTTCTCCTTCCTACTACAGTTGATAATTAGAGCATACAATATCCCTCTCAAAACCTTTTAAGGACTCATTTTTATTGCAAAGAAGAAAGTTCAGACTCTGCATTATAACATTTTTAGCCTCACTTCCTTCTCCCTTTCTCGATATCTAATAAGCCTTATCCTTTTGTCATACCTCTGCACCCAGTCACACTTAACATTTCTTACATTTGTTTGGCCTACAGTTCACTTCCACTGAAGTGCCCTTCTCAGTATTTGTCCAAATAATCTCATAAACTCAAGGATAATCTCAAAAATTGTTAAACAGTTACTTTTTGAAATCCACATGACATTTGACTAATAATAACGCCTATGTTATATACTGAGATTACTTTTTTCCTGCAAACTTTTCCTTCCTACTTGACACAAAGCATTTTATGGGTAGGGGCTGCTTTTTTACTTTGTACACTCTCCAGCTCCTAACAATGCTTGTTTAAAATTGGAGCTCAATCAGTGTTAGCAAACAGGCAAACCACAAGCCCTAGCACCTGTTAACATTCAGTAAAGATGTTTAAGTAATAATTGAATGGATGGGTAGGTAAACACATGAAATTTGGTTTTTAGTTGAATCTTAGCTAAGCCAGCCTTCTTAGAAAATGTCATTTCAAAATTTTCTTTCCACTCTTCTCCCAATTACAAACATAAAATTTTTATCACCAGTCTCTGGGTTGCTTATGTCAAATGTTGCTTGTTATAGTAATTTACAATATGTAAAGCATTTGAATAATTGCTTTGAAATATGATTTGTACCTCAGAATCGTTTAAAAATTTTAAGGTAGTATTAGGAATAATCTAGCTAGGACTAAGTCAACTAAGAACTATAGGCAATATGATAAGTAAACAGATCTCTTATTTCTTCCTCTCAACTCTCAAATTTTAACATATGTAAATAAAAAACTCCATAGACAAAGTGTGTTGAAGGTGAGGGTTTGGGGGAATATTCTTTTAAAAAGAAAAAGCACTATAAAATCATGTAAAGCACTGTGAACCCAGGATAATTACCTGGAACTAGCATAGTAGATGTGAGTTCTGGAGTTTCCAAGAAATCCACATTACTTCTTTGGAATGTCTTGCTGTAATTCGTCTGAAGGTGGCTGTATAAATAATTATAGGTTAAGGATTGTGCATTTTTATTAATAACTCCCCAAGTAGAGTGTAGCAGAGATCAAATTCAGTCAAGATGGCAAAGTTTGAATATATTAAGTGTCTGAAACCAGACTTATTGTTAATCTCAAAAAAAAGCACTCGAGTAATTTAACAGTTGTCATAAAAAATTTTAAAAGATTTTTAAAAACAGGAGAACACTAATTCTCTGCAGAAGATAAAACAAAAGTAGACTTTAATTGCACCAAGAAGTTTAAACAGAAGGAGGGATATCTTGACTGACAGGATGTTAAAAAATAGGATAGCTAAAAAGAGAGCTATAGATTTTCATTACTAGAGAATAAAAAGAAATTGTCTTTTTAAACTGTAGACCTGGAAGTACAGAGCTGTACAAGTTGCTTTTAAAGCTCCCTTTTGTGCCTGAAATTCTATTGCTATCATTATGCATTATAGTAGAAAATGCCTTAAAATAGCCACAAAAATCAAACTTTTAGGTGAAATATGCATCAACTAAATTTCCTATTCCATTACCATGTTTAACGCCCTAAAATAAGTAGTTATTAGAAAGCTATATTCTCTTGCCATTGAAAAACAACTATAACTATTTAATTTTAGAATAGCAAAAATTACCTTCATCCCGTTTTTCTAATTACTTGTCACTAAGTATTTTAAAGAAGCTGACTTTTAACATTTGATCCATATATATATCTCACAATATCTATCACCAAGAGAAAACTATTAACTTTTTTACAAGCAATATTTTGAATTTCCCCCTTATTTGTAGTGTTTAGAGAGGTTTAGAAACTTCAGGGTGTGATTATCTTAACCAATGTGTATAGTTTTATTGCAAAATAACCAGAGATGATGAAAAAAATCAAGAAATAAATTTTTTCTCATACATCCTCTTTTGCATCCTTTATCTCCCCCTTCTCACATCTTAGACACTGACTTTAAATCTCAATACCTAAATCTTACCTGAAAATATCAGTCAGATGGTAAGACAAAGTGGGGCCATTACCAAAAGTATTGATACTTAAGAGAAAAGTGGTTTCTAGTGCATGAAATAAATTCCTAAGAGTGGGATTTAGAAAAATAATCAGCAAATAGGACATTTTATGGTGAGGTAAAGGGAATGGAATTTTTCTGACAAGTCCTAAAATTATGTGTATCTACTGACAAGAAAAAAAGCCTGATCATAACTTACCTATTCCACACACTACTATTCTCCCAGAATTCATAAATCATATAGCGAGATTCATTTGAAAGCTTCTGTATAGAAATACTGCAGTGAAAAAGAAAAAGCATAATTAGATAAGCAAAATGCATTTTCCTAAGCTGTGTGTGTGGTATGAAACAATCATCCTTTCATATAGGAACTATCTGTAGTGACTCTATGAAAACTGAGCAGTTTTATTAAGAATACATCTGACATTTTTTAAGTTTTCTAGTTTGACATAAGACTGTCAGTATGTTACAGACATCATAATTAAAACTTTTACCAAATTTCATTTATTCATTCAGAAAGATTAATCAAATATCTATTGTACTCAGGTTAAGAAAAAATGTGCAGGTGTGCTCCTGCCCTTATCTTTAAGTGTGGCTCTTTGGCTCTGTTCTCTCAATCTCCATAGTCTAATCCTGGTCAAATTCTTGGCTTTCTGTCCTTGGATTGACACATTTTGTTTGGGGTCCTGCTCTAAGGCATCTGAGTCACCTGGACTACACTGCTGTTATTGTGCTGACTCTTAGTTTGCCAGTGCTCAATATTTTTCTCCTCTTTTACAAACACAAACCTTTCAACTTTTTGTTTAGACTACATTTGAAAGTCCATGATCTGGCCATAATTATAGTTATCTTTTAAAATTGCTTTTCCATTTCAGGGAAGCAAATTTGTTTCTACTAGCCTTTGACTAGCCTGAGAGTTGCTAAAAGCCTATAAAATATGTTTTGGAGGAGGGAAGTGGGTGGGTGAAAAAGCAAGATGATATGAAGTCTAGGTTATTGAAGGATTTAAAGGAGGGAGAGTGTCATTGATTATAGCTTGTTTTTAATGGCAGTGTGTGGTAGCCAATGGAGAGCGGTAATACAATGCAGAAAGAAAAGTTAGGGGCCTCCCTGGTGGCCTAGCAGTAGGCGCTGTGCTGTGGAGCTGTGGCGCTGTGGACAGCAGCTTGAAAGTTTGATGCCCTGCCAGGGAGATTCCCACAAGTTGTGGCAGACTTCTCCTGCCCACAAGGCATGGCAGACCTCTCCTGCCTTGCCTGCTGCTCCCCTCAGCAGTGTATTTACTCGATCTGCCTGTTCTGCTCCCTACTCTGTCTCTGGTGAACCATCTTGCTGCCCCACACCTCTGGTCTGTACCCCAGCTTGTTTGCAAAAATAATTATATATATATATATATATATATATATATATATATATATATATATATATATATATTTAAAGAAAAGTTAGAAGGGTAGAGAAATTGCTTAGGTGAAAGGTGAAGATTCAAATTAAGGTAGAAAGGAGAGTACAAATAGAGGCCTTTTAAAATTTTTGTTCAGCTTCTTAAATCTAATGAGTGACAGTATATTCAGATTAGGAATAAAAATGAAAGGTTAGAAAAACAAGAATATCCATTTAAGAATACAAAGAACATACCAGTATAATAGTCAAGCTAAATGTAGACTGTTATACCAAAGTGTGACCGGCAGGTGGTAGTAACTACACAGATAAATGTTATGTTTTTTTGTTTTGTTTTGTTGTTTTTTTCCTGTAGCTCTTTGCCAGTAAATAGTGTTGTTCAGAATTGTTTTTCTGGCTTGCTTCTTGAGGTTATGAATATTGTTATTAGACTAATAACAGATTTTCTCAGGGAAAGGTTTGTAATAGAATTAAAGGAATTGAATATAAAGTAAATTGAGATTTTCTAATCCTAGCAGGTGTTCATGAATATGTTTTTGGAAGAGTTCCTTGAAACCTCAAAAAAGAGCTGCAAATTAATATATCTTTTTCCTGAGAAGGGGAACCATAACTTCCCATTATAGTCTCAAAGGGTTTACAGTCTCCAAATACGTGAAATTGTAGTAAGACAAATACAAACCTATGACTTTGTTAATACAGTTTATAATAGCATTTCAGACTGTCTATGAATTACCTGCTATAAACATTCATTTTTCTTATTACATAAAATACCTACTTATTCCTGACAGCTAAACTTTCTATTTTCCAGACTAATCATAAGACCCCAAGAAATTCATAAAATGTTAGCATAGATTTCAAGACTTTAAAGAATTAAAGAAGATATCACGGTGTGATAAAGGTGTAGTGGTTTGAAGTATGATCCAATAGGCTGACCTTCATCTACTACATATTAGCTTTGTTACCTTGCCTTATTATTTAACCTAGTTTAACCTAGTTTTCTCATCTAGATGGTAAAATGGTAGTAATAGTACTATGAAGAAAAAGTGATGTGTGTAGAATACTTAGCCTGGTACTAGACATTGTGTGTGTGTGTGTATGTGTAATAGCTCAATAACGAAAAATAAATTAGCATTTAACACTGAACAAATGTTTATGAAAGTTAAGCCTTAATGGTGTCAAAACTAAGAAGCATGACTGAAGTAAAAGGAGGGAATATAAAATGAGGGAAAAAACAGATAAGCCAGTTGTATTGATGATAGTTCTGTGGCTGTGTCTTTGGTCATGGTTTAAGTCTCAGAGTTAATTCTTATAATTCCACATCAAATTCCCCAGGTCCCTGACATGGAGTTTAGAACATGTAGATACCAGAACTTCATAGCTGAGAGTAACTTCAGAAATGACTTTATTTACTCACTATATGGATTTTAGGCCAGGAATATCAAGAGTAACCTGGTTTCCCAACTGAATTCTAATGTCCTTGAAAGCAGAAACTTTCTCCTGGTGTCTAGTATGCTTCTGAGAACACAGTGTGTATACCACATACATTCAATTGGTACTTACTCATTCTAAACACGGGAATTCACTTTTATCATTAAAAAATAAGTTAAAAAGCATCAATGAGTGTGTGTGGGGGGGATGGAGAGAGAGAGACAGACAGACAGACATGGTTTATACAATTACTCTGCCTGGGTTCTTCACTAACATTTTAAACTTTAACTGGCTACTATGACAAAAAAATCTGTCAGTCCCCAAACCTCTGTCTTTTGTCATATACCTCAGAGGAAAATAATCTTAATTTACTGGTTTAAGAATTCAAGAAATTTAAGAAATAAAACTTTGTTGTAATTGGAGGGATCTTACCTTTTCAACTCCTGTTTAACCATAGAAAGTTCAGGAATCTCTAATTTAGGAAGACCAAGTATTTGTCAAGAAAGATTAAACATGGATTGTGGAGTCAGACAAACTTGGGTAAGTTTTTGATGCTTGAGCATATTTCCTCTTAGGCAAGATGTAATACACACCTCAGATGATTTCAGTGAAGATTAGATAATGGGCACAAAATGCTTAATCTAGTTAATTCTGAATTCCTACTTTATTTTATGTCAGCATTTTCTGTCTAACCACGATACTAGCCCAACATAATGTGAAAAGAAGAAATTACAGAACTTTGTCAAGCACGAGGGTGGCTATGATGGGTGTGCTGGAGCATGATACGGTGTGAGTGAGACCATTTGATTGGTCATCAATTGATAAAAACTGAAATTGATTAATTAGAATGATTGCATTTTAGACAGTTACATCAAATATTTATTCTACATTTGTGATTTTCTGATGTTTAGCCATCTGATAATGATAATCCCAGTAAAGAAAATTAGCTAGAAAACTCAGCAATAAGGGAAACATTGCTAAGAAGTAAGTCTTGCAAAGAAAAAGGAGAGGTTGAGAACCTCAACTGTTTTTACAGGAAAAGGATATCCTCCATATCTCGCTATATGCCATAGTTGAAGCCAACAGAACAATTTTTCCTGGTTACTGAGAGGACAGTGCAGCAGGGAACACAAGGCTATATCCTCTCTTACCAAATCCCACTCTCATCTCCCTCTCCCTTAGGCTGATCTAATAGCTTTGGGGCATTTCCCCAATATATTAAAACCCTGGTTCTGAACTTTAGAAAGTAATCAAATTGTGTCCTTTCTATAAATGTAAACAAGTCTAAACTATTCCTAAAAGTAAAACACCAAAAGATTTTTACATCCTTATTAGCCGAAGAAGAGTTTACTGAATTCTACTTTCTAGTTTCTACACTGGGGATGGATGGATGTATATATTTATCACAATGTTTAAATAACACAAAATACAGGTTCTTTTTGCATTTTCTAAAAATTCAATTCTGATTTTAAAGGTCAGATTTTTATAATCACATGTGCTGTAATCTCAGCAAATCTCTCAAGTCACTGAACTAAAAGGGCTGAAATGAGGTTTTGATTTGTGCCCTTCTGATCCTGTTGTGAAGTAGAACAAGGAAACATGGTGCTTCCTGGTCCCTGTTACAGAGGTGCTACTGGGAGTGTGGTAACTGCCTGACACTGACGGCACGGAGCAGGCTCTCTACTCTCGAGGAAGTGGTGAACCGTCAGTCAACAAGGAAGCAATGGTAAACCCAGGTCACACTTCCTGGGTCTCAGTGGGTGAAGGCACTGTGCTAAGCTCAAAGTTAATCCTCAGAACTATTGTCTGGGATTCTTGATGAGAGAAGTGGGGTACTGAGTCAATAAAGGTCTTTCCCCAAAGCACAAAACTAGTACAGTAATATTTTTAATTCCAGAGCCAGACTTCTTAGCTGGGAAGTATTCTGCTGGAGTATGACTGCAATACAGTTAGTGGCAGAAACACCGAAGCAAGCACTCAAACACCAAGTGTTTCCATGTTTGCACATACGTACACATGCACTAAAAAGCATGCCCAGAGGACATTCTAAGAACATTATGAAGTGCATTTTAAAGAATCTGCCTAGATGTGGGTGATGTTGTGAGAGTTTTCCAGAAGCAGGTGAGTTTGGGGGTGAGAGGGACTTGGACTGAGCAGGGCATAGGGTCATGGAAATCGGCTGGGAGCACAGCCCTGGGAAGACAGGTGCAGTGCAGGAATGGGCTGAGGCAGGGTGCTTGGGCGAGGGAGGACGAACAGCAGCAGAGCTGTGGTTCCAAGGTCTGCTGGTAGGACAAACGCAGTATCGGGATAAACATCTGGCATTGACAAGGCACTAACTGGAGAATTACTATAGGTTTTTGATGAAGGGAATTCTGTGATAATTATTTCTGGAAAATTATTCTAGCAGCTGTTCTGTGGACCTCTTGGAGTAGAGAAACTGAGGAGTAATTCATATGTTTTAGTAGCCTGAGCTAAGAAGCCTGAGCTGGGGTGGCCGAAGAAAGAGCTTTTCTCCTCCCACCTCCCCCACCCCCCTCCCATGACCAAGGCCCGCAATCATGACTTCAGAGACTAAAATTTCCTAACAACAGAGATGGTTATTGGGCCATAGGGCATGCTGTCAAGGGAGCAGTAGAGCTAAATGCACTGGAGTTGGGGCCTCCACTACTCAGGATGGTATTACATCAGAGAGAGGTCTGCCTGGACACACAAGGGGGAAGTTCAGCCTGTATGAAAAGCCTTTATTTCCCTTGGTGCCCCTAATAATCGAATGCACACAGAGTTCTAGGACAAACGAGAAATTCAGTTAAACTGCAGCATGTATCACCTAGAGGGATGAATTAATCAGTCTACACTTCACAGGAGGAGTCTCAAATGTCCAGACCCACCCGCACTAGGGTACGTTCCTGGGAACACTTACCGCAAGCATCCACTTTGGGAGGAAGCGCTCTCCACATAGTGTTTCAGAGCAAGCTGGAATTCGTCCAAGTCCTCTTCTATCACAGACATCTGACGTTGAACGAGCATGATGTGCTGAGGGCAGGGGCAAGCGTTACTGTCTTGGCTGTCATGGAGCCTGGCGTAAGCCAACCCCCACTACTCATCCCATTCTACAAACAATTCTCATTTAAAAATATGTCAAGGAAGGCCATGATTAGTCCAAGTAATAGCACTATATAAAAACCAATTCAGGGAGGATATTTTTGTTCTTTCTAGAGACAGACATTTAAGAAAGTTTCCTTCACTACATGTTTCTCTTTGAAGAGCAGTGGTTCTTTTCAATGTTTTATTTTTTAAGTAATTTACTTTCTTACATCTTTGTTAATTTTTGGACAGTATTTGATTTCTCCCCTCCAGTGTTGTCCCTGTAGTTCTCTCCCCACCGTGGCACCCGTGATCCGTCACCACAGTCCCTTATGCTCTTTCCTCGCCTGTATCGACTCCCTGCTTTCCCCACGCCTCCTGTATACCTCATATCTATGGTCAGCTTGCAAGTTGTCTTTTTTTTTTTCTTGATACTTTGGTTTCTTCAGATTATGCATATGAGTGAAAGCACCAATATTTTATCTTTTTTCTTTTGGGTTATTTTGCTTAGCATAATACCCTCCAGCTTCATCCATATCGCCACAGATGACATGAGTTTATCTTTTTTGATGGCTCAGTAGTATTCCATTATATGTATATACACCATGTTTTCTTGATCCATTCATCTATTTGGAAGCATTTGGGTTGTTTCCATATCTTGGCTATTGTATATACTGCTGATAAAAACATAGGAGTGCACATTTCCTTTTGAAGCAGTGTTGTTGTGTCCTTTGGGTTGATTCCTAGGAGTGGAATCACTAGGCCATGTGGTAACTCCATTTTTAATGTTCTTCAGGAATCTCCACACAGCTTTCCACAGTGGTTGGACCAGTGTACATTCCCACCAGAGGTGTTTCTTTTGCATCACATTCTCACCATCATTTGCTGTTGTTTCTTTTAATATGAGCTACTCTCATAGGTGTGAGGTGGTTTTCTCATTGCAATAAGTAATAAGTAATATTGGACTTTTTTCACATGCCTATTGGCTATTTGCATTTCTTCTTTGGAGAGGTGTCTTTTTATCTCTTCTTGGTTTGTTTGCTTTGTTGTTGTTGAGTTGTATAAGTTCTTTGTAGATGTTTGTAGATGTATGGTGTACAAATATTTTCTCTAATTCAGTAGGATGTGTTTTTCTTTTGGTTGCTGTCTCTTGCTACACAAAAGCTTTTTACTTTGATGTAGTCCTAGCTGTTTGTACTCTTCTTTTCTTGCAAAAGCAGTGATTCTTACTTAGAATCACTGGTGTGAATTTAAAGTTGCATTTATATAAACAGGTCTGGGATTTGGGGACCTAGGCACTAGTGTTATAAAAGCTTCCCCAAGTGACTAATGTGATGCCAGGTTCGGGATCAATGACTAAGAGCGAGTTATCATGTTTTAGAGAGAGGTCCTGCTATACACAGTGGGCAGCCCTAGCTTCTTCTTGGATATTTCATAATATTAAACATATTGTGAGAATCATTACAATCAAATTTCAAAACACTGATACATTTCCAAAGGTTCATGAATCATGAGAGAGTTCTTAGACATATTATTCACCTATAATAGCCTCCTTTAAAATCTCATGACATTAGATAGACTCTTATGTATGACATTCAACAATGGATCATAGTGGGTTGGATGCTAACTCTTCTTTATAACAATTCCTATTACCATTATTGAGCACTCATAGTCCCTAAACATCTGCTTATGGACTGCTCATAGTATTTGGATTATTTTGACTTAAAGATTAATCCACTCCTCATCAGGGGTTGGAAATGAATCAAAAAAGTGCAAAGTAAATTAGTAAGAATTAGGGATAAATCATAAAAGTGCATAGCAACTGTGTCAGGACCATTTCGAATATGATGAACATTAACCTGCACAAAATCCCTCAGTTAACACAGAGCGAGATCTGGAAGGAAGCCCTAGGTTTGTTGTCTTTCATTCCAATGAGTTTCTCACCTTATGTTAATAGTTACTGTTTTTGAATACCAATTTTATGCATTATGTTAGGCACCTTATATACTCAAAAATTGTACCTGTACTTTGCCGGGGGGGTGGTAAATTGTTCGGGTTTGGATTCTGGGTATGTAATGATAGATAAAGAGAAAATTCCTGTCTTTATATGGTTTTGTAAAGAAATAAGGGATACCTAAGGAATAACTTTAGGTATGGTCTAGCACATGAAACCGATTATATGCAAGTTGATCAGAAGTGACTAAATTTTTGAGAAAATTGTATTGCCAAAAAATATTGATTTCAGTCTTAAAATCCTTTGACTGTTGAGACTTTAAAGGAATATTTGGACCCCAAATTTATGTGAGCAGGAAGCAGGTCATGAAAACTGCAGCGTCCCACAAAGGGCAAGACTCTCTAAAGGGCTGTTTCATATGTGGTCGTGGAAGATAATGGACCAAGAAGAAATTAAAAAAAGAACAATGAGCAACATGGTTCCTTCCCATATGGAGGTCCAGGGCTAATCATGGAATTTCCTTCACTGACAAACCTTCCCAGCATGAATTCATCATAGCGATGAGCCAGTAAATGCTGTGCTATATTTTTATACCTATGTCGTACCTTATTCTTTCTTTAGTACAATGTTACAACAATTCAATGTTTTAAGAGATACATAAACATTTTAAAAAAGTATATTGTTTTGAAAGTGTTTCCTGGCCTCCTAAATTAGGTTGTATTATGTTGCTGTGCAAATGTATACTTTCTATAATAAGCCTGATCACTTTTTATTATAAAGCCTCTTCAATTGCCTATATTTCCATCTAGCCTATTTTCTAACCTGTAACATTTACCACTTGCTCCCAGACTTCTGGACCTAGTACTTAGTTGGTGAGCAAGTTATTTTTGGAACAAACAAGTAAAAGATTCTTTCACTTTTGCTATTAACTATTCTCAAATATTCCTTTAATCTATATTATTCACATATTACTCATTCCAGGAAAGGATTTGATGTGGTGCTGAAACTCCAGAGCACTACAGAACTTTAAGTGCTCTTTATCTAGCCTCATCATTTTATCCTCTTTCCTTTTTTCTCCTTTAAGAGCAAGGTATATAAACTTGAAAGAATTGGCTTCACTTTTACCAGGTATATGGCCTTAAATAGATTACTTAGGATTTCTCATCTTAGGTTTCTGATACATAAAATTGAAATAGTGGTTCTAAAGCCACAGAGTTTTGGGGAGGATTAAATGGAATAGTGTATATAAAAATCTCCATGATAGATACTCAATGTATGTTACTCTTCTTGCTTCAGGCAGAGAAAACAAAATGGACTTGAAAAAAGAAATTACACTCTAGGCTCACCATTATGTAATGGCTCATGTCCCAGAAAACACAATATGGCAGCTGCCAGGGTGCAGGACTTCTGCTATGTGCTTAAATACACTGACCAGCTCATCTGCTCTGGTCAAATGTAAGAAATCTCATGTATTAGCTCTTAGTGTACAACCTCACCAGGACAGAAGAATTCTTATCTACTTCAGGACCCACCATGTACCAAACACTAGTGTTGGGATGTTACAGTGTGGTGACAAGTGACGGTCCAGTGTAGAACTGGGGTTCAGCTATGATATTTACACCTTTTCACTTTAATGTCTTCATATGTAAAATGGGGCTCATGACAGTACCACCTCATCCTGCTATAGTGAGGATGAAGTGAGTTACATACGTGTGTGTTTAATACAACAGTTGGCTCCTCACAAAGTCTCAGTAAAGATGAGCTTTTGAAAAGCAGAGTACATAAAAAAATCATTTGCTTTCTGGGGTGAAATTTATTTTTCAGTGTCCGTGTACGTTCACTAATGGACGAGGAAAAATAGCTGTAGTCAACTGGTTTTGGTAATGAGGCTAAAATACTGAATACACAGTAGGATACAATTATGAATGCTTCTGTGAGATCACAAAGAGAATTGTAGGTTTTGTCGGAATTGCTAATGATGCCTGTGCCACCACTAATGAAAAATCATAGCTTTTAATGACAAGTATCTTACTGGAATTTCTGGAAAAACAGTTTTACATTACTATATTTATATTCCCAAAGAGCATAATACATTTTTCGCCTTTACACATGCTTTAGAACAGGTAAGCAATCTCCTTACCTGCTTTTAATAATGTATCAACTACTGAACTACTTTTTGCAGTCCTCAACTCCCACTTTTTCAACAAAACCTACCGCTTTAAATTTCTCGATGCCTGATGAATGCACACAGGTCAGTCCCTACCTTTGGAGAAATCAAAGCACTGAGTATGCAGTGAAAATATAGCTTAGATCCAGGCTGTGAGTATCTATCGAATTCTAATAATAATAGTTATTTAATTAATCATTAAACCTTTCTGAGAACTCGAAAAGCTTCCTCTCTGAAGGTGTCCTTTGCACTATAATTTGGGAAGGAGCTGACACAAAGATGAGTCTTCCCTTCTATCAGGTAAACAGTGTCTGGGGATAAATGCAGGGCCCAGAGATAAAGGTATTTTCTCTCTGTTCCATGTAAATGTGATCGATCCTACAAACCTGATACTGTCCAACACATTTACAGTATAAAGAAAAAAGTGATTTTCTGTAGATGCCCCAAATTTTAAAATACAAATTTCTACTCAATGCACAAATACAGACATCCAATTTCTCCCAATCACATGTGTTATAAACGTTTTCCTCAAAATAAAATAACGAAGCATAGTATCTGTTGCTTTTCGATTATTCATAAAATTTCTTTTTGTTGCATTTATTAGCTAATAAAATTCATTTTGTTTGTTTTTTTCAATCTCTATAAATTATTACTACTTTGAATGGACATCTCTTCCCTAGGAAGACATTTCCTTTTCCCTAGTAATCATGATTACTTGGAAAAATGATTTCTAAACATCCACAACGTGCCTGGTACTGGGCTAAGTGCTGGAAAGACTGATGATGGTGACAGGAAAGAATAGAAAACATAAAGGAGGCATCACAAGTCTACAACATGGTTCACACAATGCCAAGAGCTGGGGTGGGGGGGCGGGGTGTAGAAGGGATTAGCTCAACCGTTCTAGGCAGGTACCCCACTGCTGTAGCAAGTGTCAGGAGCCAAACCAGGGGTAAAGATGGAGATGAAGGGCCATTGTAGAATGTCTGGCCCCTTTCAAATTCTACATAGTTACTCAAACCAACAACAAACCACTCCTGGAAGGAATGAGCCCTTCCCAAAGAGCAGACTCCCAAAGGCAGTCCTTCTACCCACCTGGGCCTGTGCACGTGACCTTTTCACCAACTCTCTGTCCCTCTGCAGGGCAGCGGCCTCCTGCCTGCCAGTGACCTGTACCAGGCCGGGGCTTCGCTCCACGACCTCCCTCAGCAGCGGCGGCTCTCCTCAGGGCTGCCCGCCTGCCCGCAATCATGCAGGCCTCTCGCTTAGCAAATGCGTCCCTTTGGGGGCAGCTCTTCCTGCCCGCTTGTGTCTGTGCAAGCATCCTTTATTCTTTTGTCCCTTTCCCTAATAAACCTGTTCTCTTAACTATAGCTAATGTCTCTATGTTGAGGAGAAACTCGCCACATGCCACCTAAAGGGGAGCTCTGGTGAAACCTTTCCCAGAGTGAACCCAAGGACCCCGCTCTTCAAACCCATCAACTCCAAAAAACGATATCAATGGGACCAGGTTTCAGCCCAGGGGTAGCACGCATCCTAGCAGGGATTATAAAATGTGTTTATGACACAGCTTGAACATGGTCCTTTCTCTACCAGTCGTAATCATTCAATCATTCAATTGACTCATTGATTTATACATGCATCAAATTTTCACTCTGCAAGCATTACATGCCAAATGCCGTCACAAAAACCCCGAGGTGTCCACAACTTACAATTTAAAAAATACTTAGTCACACAGAATGAAAGGTCCGTTATTACTTACTTTTTCAAATTTTCACTGAAATAGCAATTTTGAAGAAACTACATTATGTTTTCAAAATTGGTCTAAAAAATGTACTTACAGATTTGGTATTCCCTTCAATAACTTCTTCTTCCAGTGGTTCAAGTTTGAGATCCTTCGAGAAAGAGAGGGAAAGACAAAAATAAGATTAAAAGAAACAACATGTGTTTGAATGGTAGCTCTTTTATGGCTAATATTGAACCAAAAGAACCTCATCATCTAAAAGGAGTTGAAATAACAACTGATTTTTAAAATTAAGCTGTTCAATAAAGATATGTAACCCACTGTGTGAGCTGCTAAGGTGTGGTTTCAGATGTCTTCAATTTGTTACTACTTTAAGTTTACTTGGCCCACGCCAGTAGAAGAGAACAAGTAGAAGTTTTATTCACAGAGAGGGAAAGGACAGAACAATAAAAAATTAAATTAGTAGATTTACTTTTCTGTTTTGGCATATTTTGGGGGGAGATCATAATAGTCATTAGTGCTACTGCTTTCATACATTTTATACTCAAAGGCTAATTTTGTTTTATTAAAAATGAATTTAAATGTAAATGAAAATGATGGGGAAAAGAACAGAAAACATAAAGGAGGCATCTCAAGTCTAGAACCTGGCTCACACAACGCCAAGAGCTGGGGCGGGGCGGAAGGGACTAATTTAAACATTCGAAGCAGGTATCCCACTGCTGCAGAGAGAGTCAGGAGCCAGACCAAGGGTAAAGATGGAGAGGGAGGGCCATTGTAGAATGTCTGGCCCCTTTCAAATGCTCCATAGTTATTCAAAACCAACAACAAACCACTCCTAGAAGGAGTGAGCCCTTCCCAGAAAGAAGACACTTTCAGTGCACTCTTTGCAATGGCACAGGGCAACAGTCCTTCTGCCCACCTGGGCCTGTGCAGGTGACCTTTTCACCAACTCTCTGTCCGTCTGCAGGGCAGGGGGCTGCCTGCCTGCCCGTGACCTGTTCCATGCTGGGTCTTCTCTTCACTGATCGCCTCAGTAGAGGCAGCTCTCCTCAGGGCCCACCCGCCCGCCCGCAACCATGCAGGCCTCTCTCAGCAAACATGTCCCTTTCAAGGCAGCCCCTTCTGCCTGCTTGGGTCTGTGCAAGCATCCTTTATTCTTTTGTCCCTTTTCTGAACAAACCTGCTCTTTAAGTATTTCTAACGTCTCAGTGTTATGGAGAAACTTGCCACATACCACTGAAAGGGGAGCTCTGGTGAAACCTTTCCCAGAGTGAACCCAAGGACCCTGCTCTCCAAACCCATCAACTCCAAAGACTACATCAAAGACACTGTTAATAGTTACTAAAAATGAAGGACTACAAAAAGATCCAAGAATTTTCTGTTAGGATCCATGGATATTGCCAGGGTGTCCAGTGAAACCTAGAAAGTAATCATCAAGGATTTTAAATATTCTAGCATTTATGCCACGTGAGTATTATGCACAATTCCTTCAAATAGATTAGAATAAGGTAAAAGTTGTAGAAATCCAGACTCTGAAATAACATAAGCCTGTTAGTAGCAGAGCTATGTAGCTCCAGCAATGCTGCTCTCCTGTGGTAGAAATTTAGGCAAGGTATTTAATGTCTTTCAGATTCACTTGTATTGTTTTCTCTGCCTTAAATTCTCTAAAAATAGGTCTTTAGCCAGCTCTGTCCTGTTTCACACCATAACTCGAAAATTACCACCTTAGAGTGACCTTCCGATGATCTACCGTAAGTATCAAGCCCCTTGTCTGTCCCATTGCTCTACTTTTTCTTCATAGCACTTTTCACTATCTGAAATTACCTTGTTTTATGGATTTGTTTACTTGCATGTTATCCTTATTTCCAGAGACAAGGGCCCTTCCCTTTAATCCCTTATCCCCTTGGCATAAGGTAAATACTAAATAAATGTCAGCTGAATAAATGAATGGGTAATGAATGGTCCATCTTAATCATAGTTCAACTGAAGTAGGCATGCAGGTGGGAACTGAATCTTCAAAAATACTCTACATATAGAAACTGCAACAATGGTGATCTCCTTGACTGCTCTTAACACCAACTCAGATGTACTTTTTCAGCTCAACCTCCTTTAAGGTAATAGAAGAAGTTAACTAAGCCACTTCAAATGGGGATGTCCTCTGATCTGATGATACATTTAGGACTTCATGAAGAATGCAAGGGCTTTCTTTTACGCTTACAGGAGCATTCTACAGAACTCCAGCAAAACATGAGAAATACTTTCAACATGCCTCAAAAAAAAAAAAAAAAAAGACAAAACTCAGAGGGTAAAATGGAAAGAAAAAAATGCTAGAAGAAACAGATTTCAAGTGTTAGGTACTGTGCTTGGTTTACAGTGAAGACTTACAAATACTTAGTAGAGGGAAGGGATAACATACATTCCACTGCAGGTCCACTCCCTTTAAATGTTGGGATTAAATCTAGTGCTAACAACTGTAGAAGACAAGATAGTCAGTCAGCAGTGAAATGGCATGCACTTAGCTCCTATTTGGGTTTTTCTCTAAAACCCCAATTCAGCGCAGTACAGAATAAGTTGTAGAAAGAAACTGAACTTGCGCTGCTTCTCCATTCATTAATACAGTTCATGCTGAGCCCCCACACAGTTGAAGCTCCCTGCTGAAGACAGGCACATTCTACTTTGAGCAAACCTCTCAGACACTATCTTCAAAATGAAATCCTTTCATAGAAAGGGAAGGAGAAAAATTCTAGGAAAGAAAGAGGTATGACGGTGCTTTGATTTAAAAGTGGGGAAAAAAGGTATGACCTAAATTTGAGCCATTCCTTTAAAAATAACTAGATAAATTTATGACACCAAATAAAGACAGGCTTGCCAACAACTTCAAAACTATTTTTTAAAGAAGTTTTTATGTTCTTTAAGTGAACCCAAATCTACTTAACCACTGTATACTAATGTTTTAACAAGGTTTGGTTTCCAAATGGGGGTCCTGGATTTCCAGGTCTTTCACCATTGGAAAAGCCTCTGTTCTTCCAGTGAATCTTTTTAGTCTCAGCTCACATAACAATTAATGAAATTAGGAAGAAGAATAGTTGATTTGCAGCATGCTCTTAGCATAGATTATCTGCCCCAGGATGTGGCCAGTGTAAATTTAACAAATGACAGAAGTGGCAGCAGAGGCATGGAATGCTCTAAGGTTGCTTCTCCTGGACCTTTTTCTTTGCCCGGCATCTCTTCTCAGAGACTGTACTCACCCTCGAGACTTGAGGTTTCACCTTTGTGGAGACGGGTCTTAAAACTTAAATCTGATTTCTCACTTACCAGTGTTGGACTGGAAATTTCACAAAGGTGTCCTACATTTTTTGAAATTAACACAACAAAATATCACTTCCTGTTCTCACCTGACTCCACAAATGATCTCTCACTTGTCTCTCTCTCATTTGCTAATGGTATCACTTTCTCAGCAGCTCAAATTCAAATCCTCAGACCCATATTTGAGGTTCTCCCAGTCCTTTCCCACCACCCCCATACAATGGTCCTTCAAGTTATTAAATCTGTCATTTTCTTTTCAGTCACTTAGTCTAGCTCCATCACTTGATATACCTGATCCAGGTGGGCTCAGATCTACAGTATGTTCTTTAATGACACTGTTAGAAAAGACTCAGGTAGCTCTGACTTTGAGTTTTCTTGTTTGAGTTGATCTTGTATACTTGCTGACCATTTCTTTTCAATCTAGAGAATCTTTTTAGTTATGTCACCTACCTGTTGAAAATATAATAAATGCCTCCTGTTATCTCCAAGACCAAGTCCAAAGGTCTGTTAGGTAATGTCACCCATGAGATGGCCCCATTCATTCATACAATCTTTAAAATTTGTCACAATTTCTCCAGATGAAAGACTCTAACCATGCTGGTCTACTTAATCTCAGCATATTCTTCCACTTTACCTGAACTCTTTCTCCAGCAGCTCTGTTCACTACAACTTTTTCCAAAACAACTATTCGTTAGTTAGCTGGCCAATATTTTCCCCAACTTTAATGACAACACATTTTCCTTTCAGTGAATCATCTCTTTACCTTTCAATATAGCACTATGGGACTGTATCAGAGTCCCAGATGATAACAATCAAGTTGCTCTCCCACCCTCACCCAAGAGACCATATGTGACTAACAAGATCAAACAGATTCTTCCCTTTGGGAATCAGCATCTTGAGCAGAATGCCAAGGTGGAAATGGTTGGAATTCATTTGTTCCAGTGGTGGTAAGCTGAGAGACAGTGAAATATTTCTTGCTTACCTAGATTGGTAGAGTTATTTTGCCTCCTGACTTTTGCTGAATCCTCATCTCTAGACTGTTTACTGATTCTGTGAATAGTCTTACGTCCTTCGAGAAAGAAAACCTTTCTGATTAAAAAGATGGTTTGGGCTCCTTCCAACCAAAATCCCTAGCTGTCATTCCTTTTAAGACCTAATTTATTACACCTTCCTACCACATGAGATTCTTCCTACTCACTCTAGCTCAATGCGATCAGTCAGGTCAGTATCTACAGATTTTTGCATCTGCTCCACTCACTTTTGGCAAACTTTAGTCCATCACCAAGTATTTCTGGAGCATCAACTATGAACCTGGTTTCGTGTTGCCACATACTTAAAGAAAAACCTGTTAATTCATTTTTTAATTATAGCTTCTTTTAAAGGACTGTGGGTTAGGAACTCTGTCCTAGTCACAAATGTTCCTTCCTTAGTGTCTGACATGCACAGAAAATACTGATGCTGCCTCTTCCATGTAAGGGGAGTTATCAATTGAATTAATAAAATACCAAAACAAAAAAAAAAACCCTGAAAACATAAAACATAGTTCTGATGAACTCTTCTTCACATCCTAACTTGGTGGCTAACTGGGTCATGATTTTGGTAATTTTTAAAAACTTATTTTTTATTGGGGTAACAATTTTTAAAATATTTCAGTCCATTGGGGCCCCTCCCACCTTGCTCTCTGTGCCACCCATCAATCTGGAAGTCTAATTCTGTAGTTATGAACTGGGTAACTTTAATGCCAAAAATCATTAGTTAATATACGAATTTCTGAAAGTTGAGTATGTAATCTCACACAACTAGCTCTCTGGCACCCTTTGAAACATTCCCAAGACTTGGAGCAGATCATCCCTGAGAGCTGCCTTCTGCATCATTGCAGCACATCACTGCCACCTCACTGCCACCTCAGCAATCAGGCCAGGCGGAAGGGTTACTAAACTCTCAAGCCCGCATTCTATTTTGGATATAACTAGGGATGGGATTAATGTCAGTTTCTATATGTTCTTTAACAACAACAAATCCAATTAACTACCAGTCTGCTGTATGTAGCATCACTGTGGCTGAGCTGATACCCTAGCCGCGGGGCAATCCTACTTACTGGGGCAATGAGGAGTAAAGGGTCAGAATCCATTAGAAGGTTTGAAGGAGGAGAAGGAAAAGGAAAAAGGAAGTACCCACCTTCTTTTCCAGTTTGTCAATTAATTTTTGGAGTCTATTTATCTGAGTCATCCATTGGTTGTCTTCTTCTAGCAAACCTTGAGAGAACAGGGAGGGCAATATGTTAAACAGGGCAGGAAAACTTTGGTATCTCAGCACTTTCCTTTTACTTTGATAGAAGAATGCAGTGTCCCTGACTAGTCACACATTTAGTAAACAAAAACATGAAGATATTCACAAGAATGCTAAAGTAAAGATTTCCACAGATCCACACATCCCAGTGGGCTTATTTCCAAAAGTCTGTTTTGTAATGTTGCCTATGTTGACCTTTGATATGAAAGAATGGGTCTGCTGAGCCATTTTTACCACCCCACGAGGCAGTTAATTTTTCTTTTCAAAAAAGGAAACTATCAATTAATCATTATAAACTTACTTCTGGGGCAGTGGCAGGAGAGAGGGACAGCATAGCCCTAACCACAGCAAGATATAAGTTATTACAACCAAACAGAAGAAAAATGTAGCCAGTACCCCCTCCATTAGGGGCTAGGCTGAGCATCCGTGGCCATTATCATGAAGACATAATGGTTAAGAGAGCAGACTGGAGCATGCTGATCTTGGCCAAGTTACCGGACTTCTCTGGCCTTGGTTTTCGTATTTTTAAAATGAGAATAATAATATGACCACACTCATAGTCATTGTGAGGATTAGTGTATATATATATATAGATATATATTTTCAGTATATATAAGTATATACTTGTAAGTATATACATGTGTACCTGTGTATACACACGCATATATGTGTATATGCATGCAGGTGGACATACATGTCTGTATACATATATAGAGCATGTGCTTGCACAGGTATACACAACCCCTCATATCTGTATCCAGCACCAGGTTAGACACTATATAAGTTCTGTTTCTATTATCACAGTTGTGACAAATATTATACAAAGTGCAAATGGAAGAACTGTGGCCCGAGCTCCTGCACAAATGTCCCCATATCCTTACTTATCCTCACTGCTACTTGCTCAGATGCTTTCTCAGGCATTGCTGAGCTACAATTATTTAATGATTCTTGATAGGAGATGATGACTAAATTCAAGACTATCAGCCCTTGTTTTAGCTTTGAACATTAAGGAGACAAGTCCTAAATCATAAAGGGGTTGTACTTTACATAAGAATTAACTTCTCCTCCTGCCTTGGGTTGGGGGTGGGGGGGCCGACACTTCTGCAAGCCCATCAAATAAATGATGCAAAAGTTAGCAGTGACACGAAGCAGTGGCTACAAAAATTAGAAAATACTCTAAGTGTAAAAGCAAGCTCTTGTAAATGTAAAAGCAAACTTTATGTCTATATTTTAATTCACAAATTCATTAAAACTGATCCATTCTGGGTTGTACCTAAAAGAATTTAAGGTGTCATGTCAAAGTCCTTTAGCAGAATATTTTGATTGGGCATAACACTGTTTTCTAAATGGTTCAAGCAGAAAGAACAACCTGTACTTTGACTAAGTATTGCCATTTTCAGTCACACATAGGTGACTATCACTGTTTCCAAGTCGTCCCTATCTTTTTGCTACAGGATTACATGTAAACACCTTTTCTGCACCTGGGAAGTGCCTCCTACCACAGTGAGTGCAGGGCATCGCCCTCCTGACTGTCACTGTTTGGCATGTGACTCATGAGAGTTAGAGAAATGCACACTTGGTTTTATTTTTTTCTTTTCTTTGTCTTATATTTTTTTACTTATTTTTATTGCTAGTGAAGTATCATTATTTTACATTCTTGCTAGTGCTTTGACAATACAGGTTTCCCTCCCCCTTCAAGTCTGGTCACCATAGCCCTCCCTTCACCAAAGCACCCAGAATCCTCCACCACTGTCCATTGTATTCTCCCCCCACACCCCTTTTATCCCACTCCTTCCCCCTTTCCCTCTGAAAGCCAAAGATCAATGGTCAATTTTCAAGACATTATACTAAGTGAATTAAGCCAGAAGGAGAAAGATAAATACTGGCTGGTGTCACTTAAATGTATAATATAGAGAAACCAAACAAAGGGTCAAAGACAGACTTTATAACCAATGCTTGAAAACACACAATGGTTTAAGTGGTTTTAAATGCTGCATGCCTTGCCCTGGTGGCTTGTGTTTCTGACATCCCCCAGGGTTACCTAAGGGCCAGAGCAGAACCCAACCAACAGCCTGGAGCCATAGATAACTGAGATATATCACAGTTAACCATAAATTCATGAAACAAAACTCCAAATATTTGATATTGCAGTCACTGATATTTTGAGGTTGCTTGTTTCACAGCACAAAATGGACTAATAACCTGTGTGAACTTGGACAAATTACTCTGCTTTCTGGAGAAATGGTGATAGTGACATCCATCAATAGGACATATTCAAGAAAGATCCTTGAAATCTTTAAAGCATATTGTATAAATATAGGCATAGTTAATACTTTAATTTTTCCGAAATGTTAGATATTTAAAGATTCACTTGTGTTAAAATATGTTCAAGTGAAACGTATGTATGTATATATAATACATTTACACATATATACATAAGCATATATAGATGCTTTATAAAAATTACCCTGATGATTCACATCATGACTTTGCACATTTCAACACGACTATAATGTCATTATTATAAATGACACAGTGAAATGTAATAGATTAAGAATTACTATGAAGGTTTTAGTCCAATAAATCTTAGAAACTTCAAAAATATCAGCTATGAGTTTATTACTATCATGAAACAAAGTAAGGGTTCTTTTCCTAAGATGAATTTAGAGTTTCTTAAGTAGGTGTGGGGATCTAGTGCACAGGAGGGGAAAGACTAATGGGTTCCTCTTCTGCTTGAGGATTATGGGGGACTTCTGTGGGTCTCAAGTATTTCATGTATCAGGGGATGAGTCACTTTCTGCCCTCCCTACCACCCCTCTGCATTGCCCGGGCACATCTACTGGTATTTGGACAGAACTGATGGCGAGAATCATCATCCCAGTTTGTAAAGCCTCGGAGACTCACCCACTCGGATTTCAGACAAATTTTGTTTGAAATGAGCAGCCTTCCATTAATATTGTTGCTTTAAATGCCTTCTTACTTATAAAAAAATAAGCCAATGTGAAAATACAAGCTCAGTCAATTTTGAGGAGAAAAACCACATATCTGCATTACTGCATTACCTGGGCCACTGACGGTGAACTGAGGGCTGTTGGGGGAGAAGCTATTGTGTCTCTGGACTCGGCGACTTGTTCGCTTTCCAGGCCACTGAATCGACAGGACTTCTGGCTTGGTTGGCCCTTGTCTGAAATAACAGAGATAACGCTGAGCCTCAATATCAGAGCTGCAGTCCCTCGTCTCATTGAACAGATCTTTAAGCATCAGTCACAAAGATATTCTAATGCAGTGAAAGAACTTTTAGAAATTATATATATATATATTATATTATATATGCGAAATTACATATATAAAAACCATATATATTATATATGTATATATACATGCATGCATATATACACATATACACATATATACACATATGTACATATATATACGCTGGCTTCTTTTTGTTCAGTTTCAGAGTATCTATGGAAATTTTTTTCCTTTCAATATTCATTTTGATTTTTTTTATTGTATAACTACATTAGATGAACTTTAAGAACAGGTAAATTAACTTACCGTTGGCTTATGAAGTGCACACTTTTGTGGTTGGGTGTTGACAGGAAGGGATACAATAGGGTCTTTGGAGTTGTTAAATGAAAGTCTCAATGACAGTGTTTTTTAGGTAATTAAAGTGAGGCAGTCTAACAGATTTTACTCTGCGAGAGCTGTTGCAATGAATGCCAGCCTGAATTTAGTTTATTATAGGTAGGAATGGTGGGCCATTGACATTAACACATTGTTTGCGGGTAGTTTGCTGCTACCAGTCAACGTAAAACGTATAAACACGTTTCCCACATACAATGTGTTACGAATGTAATTCTTGACAGGAGTTCTAACTTATTCCCTCCTGGGACTATGCGGATGCTAGAAGGAGGCAGTGTAGGATTTAGCTTCTTCCTTCCTGAGGAATGCACTTCCTGCAGAGACTCTAAGCCTGGGTACACTTTGCTGAACATACTGTATCTAGATCGTGGTCCTCAGTGGGTGTGAAAAGACTGACTTTACCATCAGGGTCAGGCAGCAGACCCCTGCAGGCATGACAAGATGGAGACTGTTCACATTTTCAGTGTGTGCTCTTTTTGTTTTTAAAGATTTATTTATTTATGCATACAAGCTGGGGTGTAGGCCAGAGGTGTGGGTGGTGAGAGGATTCACCAGAGACAGAGTGGGGAGCAGAATAGGCAGATTGACTGAAGTACACTCCTGAGGGGAGCAGTGGGCGAGGCAGGAGAGGTCTGCTGCACCATGTGGGAATCTCCCTGGTTGGGGATCAAACTCGTGCTGCAATGGCTATGGATAGCTTCACAGTGCTGCGATTAACCCGTTGTGCCACCAGAGAGGCCTGGCTTTGTGCTCTTGCCTACTAGAGGTGGAGCAAGGGGGCGGGGGGCGGGGTCCCAGAAAATTTTACTATATGTTCACAGAGTGCTGGGTATCATTTATATATTGATTGCTAATCAAATCACCTTGCTTAGCTTTAATAGTATAGATATATACACAGGTAAAAACCTCATTCAGGGCCTCCCCGGTGGCGCAGCGGTTGGGCGTTGCGCTGTGGAGCTGTTGGCCGCGGGCGATGCCGGTTCGACGCCCAGCCGGGGAGAGTCCCACATGGTGTGGCAGACCTCTCCTGCCTCGCCCACTGCTCTCCTCAGCAGTGTATCTCTGATCTGCCTGTTCTGCTCCCCACTCTGTCTCTGGTGAGCCTTCTCGCCGCCCCACGCCTCTGGCCTGTGCCCCAGCTTGTATACATAAAAAAAAAAAAAAAAAAAAAAAAAAAAAAACCTCATTCAGCTGTACACAAAAGTTATTTGATCTCAAAAAATTTTAGGTAACTCAACTTTGGAATAGGAATTTAAAAAAACTCTCAACACTGAGAGGAAGACAAGTAATATTGTCTTAGGAGAGTCACATAACTCACTGGTTTTACTGACATTGAGTTCCTGCCTCTTGGTGTTAGTGCCTTCTCAGAAAGTGAGCCTGAGACTCTACTCTTCCTCCTTTGCTCTTTGCATGGGTTCTAGATCTGTTGCTTGAATCCCTACCATCTACTTTTTCTTGCGTGCCTCTGATCACACAAGAAATGGTACACACATAAGAAATGGTTTAATAGATTTATCGTCTCCATATTCCAAGTTTCTGCCTTTTTGGCTCTTCTATCCTTTTTTTACTTAGTGGGTTTCTGACTGTTTTTAGTCCAAGCACTTTTAATGCTTTTTTAAAAATGAATTTAGGGAGGGAGCAAAATAAATCACTTATGCTTATGTACCCATCTTTTGCTAGCTCTTCCTATGGATTTTCCTAGGCATTCAAAAAGAACTTTCTAGAAGTTTGGTGGTCACAGGAGTTGGTGGGTAGAACAGCCCTTTTCTATGTTTAAGGTAAGGAAATGTAAACTGAACATTTAAAACTAGATGCCAGTGAAATTGAACCTTTTTAAAAGCTTCTACAATACACAATTATGAAAAGGAGAAAAATAACTTTCAGGCGTAAAAGAAATCAGTCATTTTTGGATAAAGAAGCTCTTTGGAAAATAGATTCAAGCATAAAAATAGAAATTCACATATAATTAAACTGCATTTCCAGAAAGCTAGTCCGTAAAGGAAGAGAGGTTTATATAAGAGGACGGGGTCCTCTAGAGAGAAACTTCTACACAATGTAATGATTATTCTTGTCATTGGCTATTAGGTACGTAAAAGACATAGGATTAGATTCGCCCCCATTCAGAGCCGTTTTCCAGGGCAGATTCAGAGTGTTAGAGAATGCCCTCTGAAAATCTCACCTCCGTGGCATTCCAGCTGTACACAGCCCTTCTTTCTGAAATTGCCATTTCCACTTGAATAGACACAGACATTTTTTCCCAACACCCCATGTCTAGCTCATTACTGCAGGATGAATGATACAGTGTGATTCCTCCCTGGAGTGGGGAGCTAGAATAGATAACTTCTCAGAAAATGATATATTCCAAGAAATCTTTGTACCCTAGGATTCACAAACATTAAATAGCTGAGCAATACCGATATTGAAGAGGAGCACATTACAACAACCTGAGGTTTTTAATATCTGTGGGTTATAAATTTTGACTTTGTAGGGCATCATGGAATCTTCCTTTATGATAAATTCACACTGGTGAATTTTTGGCTACACTGATTTACTTTTTCCTCTCTTGAGCTTATTCTCTTCCCCAGATTAACACCACATACTGCTGGGAGACTAATTTCCCTTAGCCTCATTTTCATAATATTGCTCCCCTTATTAATAACCACCGACGACAATCTCCGATCATATTAGTTCTAAATGCATCTATCTTTTAAGACTTTTCCTAACTCCACATGCCAGTTGGGCTGGTCTCCTCACAATCCCAGGTCTTCAACCACAACCTCTCTAAATGGCTTTCTTTACCTGAACTTCCCTTTGATTCATTCAGTGTCATATATTTAACACATAGATGTACCAGGGTGAGGGAAACAAGGCAAAAGTACTACTATCTAGAGTCTCAAAGTCTAATTAGGGAGAACAAGTAAGGGAAGTAGAAGTAGAGCGTGCTAGCACAGCACATAGTGCAGAATGGGAGGTAGAAAAACCTGCTTTGAAAGAAGCAGTGAAGTCTTCCCAGACAAAGTGCTGTCCAGACAGTGAGGACACAAGAGGAATTCGCCAGGTAAGACCAGATGGGTACAAAGGGAGAAATGATGAGCCCCATTGCTTCAGGAAAAGTTTTTCTGCAATACTATCAAATCCCCCATAAAGGTCCAGTTTGAGTCTTGACTCCACATGAGACTTCTTCACTGATCTCTTAATATCATGGGACCACCTTTCTTCTCTGTGTCTTTTCTATGCTAGTGAGGGCCCATAACCTTTTTCTCACCTTGGTTTCTGATGACCAGCATATAGGAAGACAGTCCTTTCAAGCTGGGCCTAATTTACAGGGTTCAGTCAGGATTATTAGCCTTCACTTTGGACATTACAGACACAAACCCATGGGGAAAACTTGTTTTCTATTTGCTTGTGTATATATCTAGACCCCTTTCTTCCTCACAGGAAATACTGTGTATTATCATGGAATTTAAGGGGGGATTTAGACATCCCTGGGAGCCTTAAATACCATATAATAGTATAGTATTCTCCAGACTAATACTGGGCCCTTGATATTTCCCATTCTTCCAGGCTGTTTTTGAGCTAGAAATAAAAGACTCATTAGTCCTCTAATGTCTTCTATTTCCCTTAAACTCTGCATTAAACTTCTCATTAAACACAGCTGCTATGCAGCTGTTGGCAACAGTCATAAGAGTTCAAGACTAGCCTGTGGCCTACCACACACAAAAAACAGTTTTCATTACACACTCACTAAATGGTGATGAGTGCAGAATGCAAGTTTGTAGGTGGTAACTAGAAAAACCCAAAGAGCAGGTGAAGAAAGGGAGCAGAGGGCTTTTCCAAGCCTCTTCTCAGGGGATAAATGACAGATTCTTAAAAAGGAAGACTGCTTTTTTGTCAAGAAAATCTAAACAAAAGAACAACAAAAACGGCCTCATTCTCATTAGGAACATGCAATCAATCTCAGTGTGCGCCAAGACATCCAGTTATCCTCTGCTGAAACCTGAGGAGCTGGACTGTTTCTTTTTTTTTTTTTAATAAACTAATTGTTTCACTTTGCCATTTGATATGGAATCACCCAGTGCCAAGTAAAAAGAAGTTTAGATAAAAAGGCCACACAGATCCACTGGAGAGAGTATCGCTGTGCTCACCAACTGCGCAAGTTCATGAGAGCTGAGATTACAGGCTTTTTTGTTAGAGTTGGGTGGCGATCACTCATTTTGACATTGTAAACACATGGTTGAAAATTCCACTATTTTTCTGAGATGTGCTAATAATTATATATCCATTAATTTGTTGAGAAAATCTGGCTCTAAAGAGTAGTCTATTATCAGCCTGTTCGAAAAATGTACTGTGTGACTCAACCCTAGTTTAAAATACAAAAGTTAGATAAGACATATCTATAGGTTTAAATTAACACATGCAGAAATATGTTGCATAAGCAAGAGTTCTGGCATACCGTTCTCTAGTTTGCAGGGTATAAACAGTGTAATTTAAGAAAGAACCAACCATCGGTTGGAATTATTTTAATGTCTGCTTTACAGATTTCTAATTCAGGTTTCTCATTAGCATTCATATCTTTATTTATATAACTGGTATAACATGGCTACTTATCTCAGTGATATTAGTGGTACTGAATTTTGAAATCTTTTCCCATCATTCATTTTTCTCTATTTCCTTAAAAAAGTAGACTCATTGAATTCTCAGGTCCCCTAAGATAACCAAGTTCATTTAGCCTGTAAGGCTCGTTCCCATCATCAATATCCATTTGCAAGATGAATTCAAATGTCATCAGGAAACTCCATGAAGTTGTATTATCAATATTTGATCTTTTAGTCTTCTGAAATACCTTGGAAATTTATTTCCTCTTCTCTATGGCATTTATCATTTTGTATCTTTGCTTTATAGTTTTAGTGTTCATGTCTGATCTATGTAACCGACTCTAACCTCCTTAAAGACTGGGACATTATCAAGAGAGTCTTTTAAAGTCTTCTCCATCTACTAAATTTCAATTAATTTTTGATGTATAAAAAAGGTGGACAGCAAAAGTAGAATTGCCTTTTAGAGGAAAATATAAGGGAAGCACCCAGAGGCGGTCTCTGTCATTCTGTATATCTATTAATTCTCATTTTTAATTTTCACTAGTTTAAGTCCTGCCCTTCAACTGAGCTTCCACGGCGTCACTACAGTGACATCATATGAAAGTGTTTAACTTGCCTTTCTTGACGGGTTTGCTCTTCAGTAGTTTCCATGGCACATTCCAGAGAATTCTGGAGAGACTGCAGTTGATTCAAGGTCTCCTTCAATAAAAACCGAGTCACAAATTGTTCCAAGTTGGACGCCTCTTGGTAGTCCTAAGTATGACAAAACGAATGCAATTTGAAGTATGGTAGGAAAAAAATAACCAGGGATGCTTATCTCCCCATGTAGCCATAAATCTCAGCTTAATCCTTGAACAGGAGAGACAGAGGAAAGAAGACATGTCAGACCCTGGTAGTAGGAGCAGAGGTCTAGCCACCAGCAGAAATTGAATAAAAGGGCTGCAGAAACTCTTAGAATAATCTCACTTCCCATTGCATCTGCCTCAAGATTTGGAAAAAGAACAAAACCCAGTGGATTTTGGAATAGACATCTGTGGAAAAGTAAAAAAAATATTATGTGGGAAAAAATGTTGCCAACTCAGAGTTTATTCTGTATTTCATTTAAATGATAACCATGTTATCATGTGTTTTCTCTGTTACCAACTAAATGCAGTCACGTTTCAGCAATTGGCTTCGTTCTCTCTTGATGTATTTATTATGCTTGATCTGTATTATACAGAAGTCAAAGAAAATTATGTGCATTTATCTCAAAATTCAGAAAATGTTAGACTGTGAATATTAAAACAGTTAACAAAATCTGCGTATGTACCGCTCTCAGTAACTTCACCTGAACTTTTTTGTCTCTGACTTATAGTATAATACCTTAGCTACATGAAAACCATTCACTCGAATGGCTCCAGGTCTACAAGATGATCACAAACATAACAGCGATACTTCCCAAATTTAGGCTAGCTATCAATAGATAGTAGCTGTGGGTGGTGCCACCTGCTTCTCTAGCTTTATAGAGACTCAAGGAAAACCGAGAAAGATAAGAAAACTAAATTGGCACAGAATGAAATGGTGCCAGATCCACTCTTTCATGCATGGCACCAGCCATTGACCCTGATTTTCTAGAACCTTGGGTAAGTAGATGTAAGTTCAGCCAATGAAAGGATTTATTTGGCTCCTTTCCAGGACAAAATGTCATTTTTTTTCATTAAAAAAATTAATATACAAAGCTGAAAGGAATGATGGTAACAGGATAATGCCAAGAGACATGAGTGCGGGAATCTTAGGGCATAGTTGCAAACAAAGAGCAAACAGGATTTGTTTATTCCATTGTTCTACATCTCAACTTTTTCACTTACAAATCAGCCTATGTACCTCTGGCATCCATTCAAACTCAAAAATATTTTATGCTCTTACCTAATCTAAATTAGGAAATATTGAACTCGTGGCCCCTGAATATAGATTTGGAAATTTTCTTGTGTTAGCAGAACCACCTAACATCATAGAAAACCTTCTATCTTTCCTAATTTGTCATCATAAGCATTTTCAGTTACTGGCCACTTCTTAAATCTATTCTTTACAGATGGAAAATTTTCTTAGCTACCATATTTAATGGTATTATTCAAAAATAAAAATATTTGCGTTTTAACCCTACCTGGGAAAGTAAACGCAAACCAGAACACTTCTTGCTCATAATAATCATAACTATTTTGGTGAGTTAATTCAAGCCATATATGTAATTTAATTAAGTAGCTTACTATTTAGTCACAACAAAAGCTTTAAAATCATTTATCAATATATTTTTCAAAACTGAGTTATACTTCCTTTGAGAGAAAAGAAAATATGACAACAGAAAAAAGGTATGCTTGATTCTCTGCAATCATTTTCATTTTGCTGAAGCATAATTTAAAAAAAATATTGAAATGACATGTAATTGTATATTCACCTATTATGCCAATTATACTTCTGTCTCAGTGTTTACTACATCTAATCTACAGCAAAGGGTAAGTTTTATACTAATTTGTAGACAATATGGAAATTGAAGGGAACATACATTTCCTGAGCCATGTAGTATCACACCGGCTTTATTCTTTTCTTATTGAAATGTTAAATTTTGTTATGACAGAATTATAGACAGGAATTTTTCAGTTACCCAATTTAAACACTCCAGTCACTGCAATTTGATTTTAACTTCTTAGACACAACGGTCACACCTTCTATTTCTGTTTGTCTCACAGTGTCCTGAGCATCTATTCTCATTCGATGCTAGTTTGCAGGTAGTGCTAGGAATTTGCAGTATTTACTATTGTGGCTTTACAGCTAAAGATTCTGGTGACGCTAGAGTTAGATTTTTTAAGAGAGTTAAAAATCAGACCACTGGCTAGCTACACCATCAAGTGAAGAAACTGGTCTTCTGCCGAGACTTGTACCACTTTAATGACAGCTTACTATGCTTACTCTGTAGATTACACTGAGATGACAAACCAAACCCATTTCTGCTACGGTTGACAAAAATGTTCATGCCTTGGCATTGAAAAGGATGGTGGTGGGCTTAAGGCTTTGGGGTATTAAGTTTTTTGAGTCAATCATGAAGGTTTGTTGTTCTGTGCTGCCCTGCAACGGTAGAGAAATACGTTTGCTTTCTAAAATTTTTTATCCTCCCAGACTCAGCTCACAGCACTGTCTCCGCACAGGACTAGGTACAGTTCCTTCTCCTTCTGTGTTGTTCCTGTAGTGCCCTTTCCCTAGCAGGGTAAAGAATTTATCGTTTCATATTGCAATCTGTTGGTTACTTATCTATCTTTCGCATTGTAGACCAGCTCTTTAAAGGTGGGGAATATGTCTTAATCATCTCTGCTTCCAGAATATCCAGAACAAAGGCTGACTCATCACAGCAGCTGCCCCATAAGTGCTCAAAGAGCACGTGAGGAGGAGGGAGCACCTGGAGTCTGCAGCTCCAGATGGAATGTCTGTGTTCAGGGGCTGCTCTGGCCTCGCCGCAGTCACCAGCTGCCACCTGGCATCCTGCCCGTGGAGAAGGGCTGCTGGCTGGGGTGCCAGTGTACAGGGGCTCAACAATGGTGGGGGATACAGCCTTGTTCTTAACAGACTGTTTGTCCTCATTTCAATTTCTGGACCATTTGTAAGTCCTCTTCCCTTCCCTTATTCTTGATCCCGAGGTTTAGATCTACAGCCCCAGGTGGTGGAGCTCCAATCTTCCTTTCCTTCTCTCAGATACACAGCAGATGTTCCTTTGGAAGGCAGTGGCAAAAGAAGCAGATGGAAAATTAAATAGATAACAAGCTGGAAAATGTCAAAGCCTGGCCCTTTTTATTCCCAACAAATGTGTGGCAGTGAAGGTACAAAAAGGGATCTCTGCATGCTGAACCCCTAGAAGAGGGATAAGGAGCTTAAGGCACTAGTTCCTTTGAGCCAAATGTGGAATTCAAGAGACTGGTAGAAGGAACTTCTACTGGTCTAATAAAAATGTGCAGATGGTACCCGGTGTCCAGATTCTGCCTTTTTTTCCCCAAATCCATTTAATCCTTCGTGTTTTCCAAGAAATGATAAGGGCAAATGGAGGCTATCATCTGTTCCTCAGATTCCAGTAGCATTCATTCAAGTTGTTGATAATTGTCAGTTAAATTAATCATTAAATGAAAATTGTTAAAAGAGCAATATTTCCATTTGTACCTTGGAAAGCCTGAATGTAAACATCTTAATCTACATATTTCCTTTTGTGCAGAGCTAGAACAGGGCTAGCATTCATTCAAGTAAAAGCCCTTGCGCTAGAAGCATAGTGCTCTGAAAACCAGGTTTCTTAGGAGACTGTCTTGCATTTTAATTGTCTGATCATTTCTCAGAAGGCAAGTTCTTGCCCATCTGGGTGATAGAAGCGTGGTGATCTTAGCCATTACCCCACTATGAATCATCTGAGTTAATTAGGAAAATCAGAGCATCAGACTTCCCTGTTTGCATGTGTCCTATGTGAAAATTAATCAAGGCAGTGACATCCAGTCTCAGTGTCTTCTTGTTTATGAGAGCAGATACAATCATGTTTTGCAGGGGGTATTGCTCTGACTGCCTTTGATCTAAGCCCCTGCAGCTTCCCTGTTCTTGTGAGAGACATCTGTGCCAGTTTCCATAACAGGAAAACATTTACTTTTACAAAGATAAGGTTGCCTTTTTCTCTTTCTGTATTCTCCCCCAAAGTGTTACCTTTTTTATACTAACCATTTTTGTACTATATCATTTATGTACTATTTCTTTAAACATTCTTAGGCTTTTATTTTAAATGGCACATTTTTCTTTCCAAGTAAGAGAAAGCCACATAAAATTTAAGCCTTAGCAACAGAAGCAAAATAAAGAAATAGTCCTTATTTAAGTCTTAAAAATTGACTGAGGTTAATTCCTGGAAATCTTAGATGGCAAGATAAGAGATTAAGATATTTTCAAACTGCAAATTCCCAAAGATTAAGTGAATTGCAGGATTGTAGGTTAGTGTAAAAGGAAACAAGGCTCTAACTTTGGAAAAAAATATTAAATAACCAATACATTGAAATAATTTCTAAACCCAATCTTAACTAGATCCTCTGTAGTTTGAAATCAGAAAACACTTTAGAGATGAGTAATATTATTTCAAACCTTCATACTGACAAACTCCATAGTAAAGGGCTCATCCTGGAGTTGTCAAGGATTTATTTCATGCAGATGTCTCTTCTCTGGCTCTTTCTACTGCATACCAGGGACCCTCAGAGGCAATACTGCCTCTTAATGTCTGTCCAAGAACAATTCTAGTCTGCAGGGAAATAATCCTCTGCAAACAAATGGACTTTCAGAAAAACACACCTGAGTATGAAGATGAGGACATACACAGAGTCAATTCAAACTTGGAGATTAGTAGCTAACAGACAAAAACATTCATGTGCATCTAATAATATTACAAACATTCATGTACATCGAATAACATAGTATGGGGGTAAAGAATAGAGAGCTGAAGATAGTTACCCTTAGGCGCTAATCAGAGCTCGTGCCACTCAACAGCAGTGTGGATTTGGGAAACTATTCAAATATTTCTAGGTCCCTTTCCCCCTAACTGTCAATAAGAATAGTACCACTCATCAGCTTGTTGCATTAATAAAATATAGCATGCAAAACAAGACGGGATCTAGATCGTAGTTTTTGATAAATGATCATCACTGCCATTAGCCAACTGGAGGAAGAATGTTACAAAGTACAATGGACACATCATTAGCTCAAAATTCACAAAACCCAGGTTGGAAAGCTGAGATTAAAAAGTCCTCAGCATTACAGCTAGGGTAAATAAATGGTTGGTAATTGGTATGTAGAAGTCTTTCCACAAATATTAATTTTCCTGAGTTCTTTCTACATTTTCTACTGCACATCTTCCACACTCCTTCTTAAAAAAAATGTGTACATTTTATTACACACATAGTTGCTACTATATTGAAGCTGTGATGCATGGAGATTTAATGGTCAAACATGTGGTAAGATTTTAGTTAAACAATGATTTATTAAACCTCCCCTCCACACAATAGGGAGGCTAAATAGAAACAAACAAACAAAAAAGATTGGGAAATACACATACACACACACACACAGAGGGAAGATCAAGTAAAGACACAAGGAGAAGACGACCATTGACACTGGTCAACAAATTTTTACAAAAGTCATGTTACTGAAATAAAATCAGTCATTTCCTATGAATTTGTATGTGCTCAATACAAACATGACAGTCAAATTCTAATTTTGGCTCTAGTTTTTTGTAATCTGTAATAAATTGATGTTTACATCACAAAATGCATGCCAATAGTAACAGGCCTATGGTTAATACTGTGAAAAATCAAGTCATAGACTACTTCTTAGATTTCTTTGCTTGACTCTTGAACAGCTGTTCAGGAATAGAATAGATGGAAGATGGTTTCCATTATGCAAAAGAACAGTCTTAAGACTCAGTTTCGAAGAGTCTAGAAATAGTATCCATTCTTGTGGGTCAGGAGTGATTTCTAAGGCATTCACGAGGCCCTCAATATGGGAACAGAATACCAGAGTACTTTCTTTTCTGAAGAAAGGCTCCAAGTGCTGGTGGCGCTTTCCATATAAAGTAATTGTGACATCTTCTTCTAGAAGATTCCATTGTTGGAGTCTTGATCCTAGCAATTCTGCCTTGTTCTTGGATAAGTGCAAATCATGAACCAGGTCATTTAGTTCTTCCTGTGTTAGTCTGTGTGGGATTGATGATGCACCACAGTGAAAATCTGGATCACTGCATGGTGATGGAACAGGAGAAGAACAGGTTGGCTCACCCTTGTCCTCATCAGATGAATCAAGAGAATAGTCTGCTGGAGGTTCTGGAATAGGAAGTCCCTCACCACGTGGAACTGGTCTCAATGCAGACGGAATGTTTGGGTAGATGATTCTCGACTGCATTTGCTTCATTATTCAGCCGGAAAGAGGAGGAGCCAAGCAGAAGGAACAGTCTTTTATGTGGTTGCTTGGCTCTCTCCATACCATGGGGACTGCAAATGGCATTGATGGTCTTTTGCCATTGAACCACTGTGGAAGCTGTGTTGTACATGTAGCACAGCATACATGCAGGGCTCACGGCTTGTCTTGGTCACCAAACTTGCATCCCTAGTAAAGATGATAAGCCTTCTTCACTTGAGAAGTGATACTTTTCTTCTGGTTGGCAAATGTCACTTCCCCACAAATAGTGCACAAATTGTTCACACTATTAATGCACTTTTGAGACATTATTGTTCTGTATTGTGCCTAAATGGATAAAATCATAACATTTCTATGGAACAGTAGCTTCAATTGTCTCGCACAAAGTCTGAACTATTTTCAATGCTCAACCTTTCCGACAGGGCTTCCTATAGTGTACTGCTGACGTCAGCTTACTTCAGCAGTCGCCTGGCAGTAGTATTGCATTGCATCAGAAAATGATGCAATCAACTCTGGATGATGTGTGCATGATGGTATTATGCAATGCGATGCAATATTACATCATTCTAGGCTGATTGAGGATGTTGTTGCAGTCCTACTGGATAAATTTACACGGTGAAACATATAAAATGACTTACATGAAATATCTTCAAAATAAGACCTAATAAAAAAATATCAGGGTTATATTCATATTCAGCACACCAAGATACTACAAATTAGGGCCTTTTATTTTAATATATATTTTTATTGTTATTTATGTCTTTTACATTTTGTATTCCCCTTGGGTAACCCACCACCAATTCACCCGTGATCCATCTCCATGGTCCCTTGTGTTCTTTTCTATTCCATTTTGTGCCCTTTTCCTTCCCTCCCTCCGCCTCCCTCTTCCCCCCCCTCCACTGATTGTCTCTCTCCCACCCGGCCTCCCTATAGTCCTGTTATAAGTGAAACCATTCGATATTTTTCTCTTTCTTTCTGGCTTATTTCACTGAGTATGATCCCCTCTAATCAAATTAGGACTTTTTTAAGTCAGTAACAATCTCACTCACTGTTGACCAGTGTAATCCAAGGAGAAAGGCTGAAGATCTTGGAGTTTCAGCCTCTAGAAATATGAAAAAATTACTTTTGCTCTTTAATCCCCCTTGTTCCCCACCCCCACCAGCTCCCATAGCAGCCCTAGATGATTCTGACTAAGTCATGCTTTGTTCATAGACCATAAAAAACATATGGCTGGCAGAATTTGGCCCATGGTTGGAGTGTTTTTATCCCTAATCTAGGAACCAAGCATCAATGGCAGCCAGCATTAAAAAAAAGAAAGAAAGAAAAAGACAACCAGATGGTACAGACTTCTGGATGAAATAACATACCACCAAGTAACATACTACCAAGTAACATACTACCAAGCAAGATTCTAGATTCAGTTGACAATTTGTGGAAAAAACATAGTTTAGAATAACATGCTGAATTGTACCTTGAGAAGTCAATTAGTATAATCTAGACCACAAGCTGCTCTCCAAAAGGATGCTGGGTAGCATCCAAATGAAGGGAGATATAACAGGCATAAAAATGGGCACAACTAAATTATAGTTTCCAGGGATGAACATAAGTGTGATGAAACCTTTATAAAATGGAAGCAAATGGTCACAAAGGGATCAGTTTGGTTATTATTTTCGGGGGGGAAGGAGATAATAATTGAGGTAGGACATACAGAAAGCTTGGGGTGAATGGTGGGTTGGCTTTTTGATCTGTGGGAGTAGATTAAAAAGTAGTTTCTGATAGCATTAAATTTGACATTTACTTTCATGTTTTTTCTCTTTATTTTATGAAATAAAGGTTAAATGTAGGAATTAACCTGGTAAACATGCACTATCATATTATATTTTTGAGAGACTGTGGGAGTAGACAGACATGGGCTGTAAAATACAGGACTCCTTAGCCAGCAATAGGAAGAGAAAACCTAGAAACACTTCCACGTTAGTCACAGTTATCACCTCTTATGTATTATTTCCTTAACTGCTAGTCTGCATTCTTCTGGAGTGCAAGATAGAACCAAATGTTAAAATTTTTGTTATGAAATGCAAAGAACTATATTTATATACAAGTTATGCTCAATTTATGTTTGTTTCATTGATAATAAAATATCAAAATTTCTTCCCTATAAATAAATTGTTTTCCACCTTATTGCTCTATTTTTGTTTCAATACCATTTTCAAGCACATGCAAATACTTCAAGGATAACATTCTCTTACAATTTGACTCCTCCTAAATAGTATCTTTGTCAGGTGGATAGTTCTGTTCTAACCACAGTCTCATAATATGTTAATATGTGTAAGTCAGTAAATTTGTTTGACAAATACATTTAAAAATATCATAGTCTCTCTGCTTTCAAAAGCAATTAATCTTTGCGGCAAAGTCTGTGACAGAGAAGTAATGTGCATCAGACTATTGTAAGTATTTACAAACAGCAGAATGTATAGAAAATAGTAGACCAGAAATATATATTAGCACTGACGTATTTTTGGAGTTAATTTACCTTGTGTCCCATTTATGAATTCAATACCTAAATGCAATAACTTTTATACAGGAAAAAATCCCTGGGAATATATAACTTCCTCAGAATAACAAATAGGCAAGAATTTTGATCAGTGGGATCTTAAGAAGCCATATGCTATATTTCATCAAATTTAAAGCACAATTATAAGTTGTTTCATCATTTTAGTATTTTGTACCCCACTAGGAAATCAAAATATTTGAAATTACAGATTATACTCCATCAATTGTAAAATGCATTTAAATTTTATAGATGTTAAAAGTGAAAAAATATGCATCTTAGAAATTGATGAAATAAGATTTATTGTGACATTTCAATATGGTACTGAGAACAAAGAATAGATGATTTCTTGGTTACTATAATTTCATACTGTTATGTTTCCCACATTTGAAAAATCTGGAATGTTATATTGTGAGACAATACACGCCATTTGTCCCACATGTTCAAATACAGTATTGGTCAACTAGATATAGCCTGAAATCACAGTCTTGATTGCTTTTCTTAAAATTAGACTCATGTAAGGTCTCTTAGCTTGTTTTGGGGATATTTAAATAGGCATAATTAAAATCTTCATGAGTAACCTAAAGAAAAAGTCAAGTGTTGATGCTGGAATGGTTTCTCTGATTTTAGATTGCTAGCAGCCTACTCATCACACACACACACTCACCTCTGGGTAAATTACAAGAAGAACCTCCTCCAATATCCTACTGATTAAAAATATGTAGGAAACTCTATGGGGAACATATATAAGGAAAAAATAGGTTATAAAAATCTGTCCAGACTCTCCTTTCTAAAAAAAGTTTACTAGTTGACTATACAATCGGTTCTGAAGTCACATTTTCAGAGTGATTAATTAGAAGACAATATTTACATTAATTTCCTAGAAGCTCCACTTTGGGAAATACTAGAAAAATATCCTTAAATATGTTCCTTCTGGAAAACACACAAAAGTGGTCAATAAAATATGACAATGTTAAAATGTTACTTAAAATACACAGAAATCCTAAGAAAATAAGAAAAAACAAAAAAATCCAAAATGAACAGGACACAGAAGCAAACTAGATAATTAGCACTGAAATCTTTGCTGTCCTTTAGGTATTTTCTTTAGGTAGAACTGAGTTTCACATCTTGACAACTTTAAGGGAAACAGGAAATGAGTCAAGGTGAAAAGTTGGAATTAGCATACAGAAAGTATACTATCCACACAAAGAAAGATGACAGTCTTAGTCTTTATATAGGTACAAAAACCTCTTGAAAATGTGCAGCTAAAACTTAGTACACACTACAGTTTGAAGTTCAATTTTTTTTTTTTAAAGATTTATCTATCTATGCATACAATGCTGGGGTACAAGCCAGAGGCGCTGGGTGGTGAGAGGGTTCATCAGAGACAGATTGGGGAGCAGAACAGGCAGAGCAATGGAAACACACTGCTGAGGGGAGCAGCAGGTGAGACAGAAGTCCGACGCACCATGTGAGAATCTCCCTGGCCAGGTGTCGAACTTGTGTCGCCACTGCTGACAGCTCCACAGTGCAGTGCTCAACTGCTGCGCCACGAGGGAGGCCAGAAGTTCAATTCTTTTATCTGCATGAACCTGTAGAACCCTAAACTGAGAGATTAACTCAAAGTAGTTTTGTATTAGTGGTACCTTGGGACACCTATAATAATTAAAAACATTCTCTGTGAAGGATTATGTTGTCAAACAAGATTTCATGGAACACCCAAAGATGAAACAACCAAGTATGAGTTCACAGTTAAATAAGTCAATCTATCTATTTATCTGTACTGCACAAAGGAAAGAGAATTATGAAAAAAGTAAACAAAACCATTGCTTAAATGTTTAGAGAAATTAAAATTAATCGTAAAGAGAAAGGAATGAGAAACTACAACAAAAGAACAGTCATATTTCAAAAGAACAAAAGGGAACTTCAAAAAAACTAAATCAAACCCTCAATGGATTGATCAAATAGCAAATCAGATACATATAAAGAATTAGGGAATTAGAATATAAATCTGACCTAATTATCCAAATTGAAGTACCAAGACAGACAAGAAAAAAATATAAATTTGGAATTAGGAGAGAAAATAAGAGTATATATTACAGATTCAGAGTTCTAAGAGATGAAGAATAGAAGAGACAAGATGATAATTTTACATCACTTAACAAATGAATGATGCCTCATTTCAAGAAATCACAAGCAGAAGCCAAACAGGATAAAAGAAAAATCAACACTTAGACACAATAGAACATCTTAAGTAACATAAATACTAGTACTTTTTCTTCCCCTCCCTTCTGGAGGAACTGAGTCGAAACAACATGAATGAATCCTTGTTCCAGCTCCCTCTGGAACTGTGGCTGTTCTATATGCCACTAGGTAGTGGCAATTTCTATCATAGCCTCTCAACTGTCAAGTCCATCACAAATAAGTGGTGAGTCAGTTCCAAAGTGGCTTACACCCCAGTGTGTATGTGATAAATATTCTGTATGTGTCCCTTGAAATACTACACTAATTTGATGCGTGATCAAAATTGACTGACTTTACACCTTATGACTCTCAGCAAACAAACAAAAGTTTCAGTAATTTTTCACAGGCTATGTTGAACTTTCCCTTGCTTCCTTTCAAAGTTCAATCAAATTGTCAAAAGTTTAAGACAAAGAGAGACATTTTAAAACAATGGGAAAATTGATTTGTGACTTCATTGGAACCCACATAAGACAATGAACAGATTTTTCAGCAGAAACCTTGTAGATCAGAAGAGAGTGGAAACATATATCCAAAGTGCTTGGGAAAACAAAACTTCCAGGCAGGAATACTGTTGCTAGCCAAATTCTCCTTCAAAAATGAAAGAGAGGTAAAGATTTTTTTTAGTGATACTAATAATGAGGGAATTCATCACCACTAGACTTGCTTTGCAAGTGTGCTAAAGGAGCTCTTCAAGTTGAAATGAAAGGATGCTTAACAGTAATACCATAACATAAGTAAGTACAGGACTCACTGGCAAAGTAAACATATAGACAGATACAGAATATTGTAGAAAAGTAAAATGTCAAATATCAAAAATAACTAAAATATGTTAAAATGTACAAAATGCTTATAAGTTGCTACAAAAATAATATGTAGGGATGGGGAGAAGTTAGAGAGCCAAATTTTGTGTGTGTCTGAACTTAGGTCATCAGTTTAAAATATTACTATAAGATTTTATTTAAGACCTAAGATAATCACAAATATGATACCTATAAACATTACACATACAAAAAAGAAAAGGGAAACAAATTATATCATAGAAAAAATAAAAAAGAAAACAAAAGTTAGCAGGAGAGGATTAGATAAATGAATTACATGACCAGTAGAAAATTTAAAAATGACAACAGTAAATCATTCTCTGTCCATAATTAAATGTAAATTGAACTCTCCAATAAAAACATAAAATGGATGAAGGATAAAACACAACAAAACTTAACTGCATGCTGTCTACATAAGCTCATTTCAATTTTAAGGATACACATAGGCAAAATTGAAGAGATGGAAAAACATTCCCATACAAGTAAGCAGATGTGGCTACACTCATATCTGATGAAACAGACAAAATCTAAAGCTTTGCCACAAGACAAGGATGATTATGGATTGATAAAAGAGTCAATCCACTAACAATAATGGTTATATCCAGAACACCAAAACACACTCTTGAACACTGTTGGCAGGGATGCAGAACGATGCCACCATTAGGGAAATAATTATGTAGGGTTCTCAAAAAACTAAAAATTGAACTACAATATGAACCAGCAATCCCATATCTGGGTACTTTTCAAAAGATTTGAAATTATGATCTTGGAGATATCATCACTCCCATGTTCACTGAAACCCTATTCACAACAACCAACATATGGAAACTACCTAAATGTCCATAGATGAAGGGATAAAGAAAATGTGGTATATACGTACAATGGAATACCATTCAGTCTCTAAAAAGCTTATTTCTTTAAAAAAGTTCTATCATCCTATTTCTTAAATGAAATTCTGCAGTATGAGACAACAGGGATAAAACTTAATGACTTTATGTGAAATAAGCCCATTATGGAGAAGAAGACTGCATGATTTCATTTATAGGAGATACCTAAAATAGACAAAATCAAAGTGTAGAATGGTGGTTGCCAGGGGCTAGGAGAAGGGAGACAGAAATGGGGAGTTAATAATGATCGGGTCTCAAGTTTCAGTTAGCAAGATGAGTAAGTTTTAGAGATCTATGGTTCATTGTACAACTGTGTATTGTATACTTGAAAATTTAAGGAGACGCATGTTAAATGTTTTTACTCAGTGAAATAAGTGAAGATATAAAAAAATCATAACAAAGTTTGAGAAACACTGAGAAAAACAATTACAACTCTCTATTTTCAAATTCATTATACCACAAAAGAGTTTTATTATTTTAGCCAATTTAAATGTTTTATTTTATGATTTTAAAATTCATTTTGGATCTACCATGTTCTAGGGTTTTATATACTGGCCAAATTGCTCTGGTAGCAGTAGTGAAGTTCAATAGCAGCTTCCTTTCACATTTATCCATTTTTGTTTATGAACTATAAGGAGTTCATTGTGTTTTCTATAACATGACTATTTTTACTATGAATTCATTAAAACCACCTTGAACCCAGCATGTCCTTAGGTTTTACCCATTCATCTAACTGTTCTGCCAGGAGCTAGCCAACTTCAAGAGCAGTTGCTTTTAAGGTTGATTTATTTTTGTGTGCTGTCTTAGCACTATTTGCTGCCTTGTCATATCCTATATGAGGATTAAGAACTGTCTCCGACATTAGAAATTTGTTCATTAGCTTGTTGATCCTTTCAGTTTTGGCTTGGATTCCCACCACACAGTTTTCTGTGAAGGAAACAGATGCAACTCCCAGTAGCCGAGCTGAATGTAACACATTCTTAATCATTATTGACTTGAAAACATTCAATTCAAAATGTCCACTGCTGCCTCCAACAGTGACAGCAAATCTCCTTCCCTAACATGGGCAGCAGCCCTGGTCATTGCTTCCCACTGGGTAGGACTCCCTTTGCCTGGCATGATGCTGCTTCCTATTTCATTTTCAGGCAAGTTCAGTTCAGTTCTCCCAAGCTTGAACAGGGACCAGAACCCAGAAAATGAATATATTTGCTACCTTTATCAGATGGCAAGCGGTAGTGTTCAATGCTAGTATGTCCTTTTTAAACAAAGGTTTAATTTCATGCTCATTGATTAATCTTTTCTTTGAAAAAAATTAAATGTGTGGATCAATATATAGTATTTACTGACTAACCTTCAGAAAGTATAACTGGGTGACGTGCTTTAAAGGAAATAAAAGACCCTACTTTTGCAATTGTGTATGTTAAAATTCATAATTTAACATACACTTATGAATACACACAAAACAAAGCCTCCATTAAATGTATATAACTCAGTTGGCAAAAGAGAGACATTTAACAAGGATAGTACATAGAGCTGCTAATGTGGAAAACAAAATTCAATCAGAAAGTCATCAAATGTCATAGGCAAGCAGCCAGTTAACCAAAGACAATGAATTATAGAGCTAGAAGCAGCCGCAGAATCCACTCTCCTCATTTCCAAAATGAGGTCTGCAAAGAACACAGATAACTTGCTCAAGATCACACAGCTCTTCTAGACTTCTAAACCAGGACACAGGTGTCCATTTCCGCTGCCTCCTATCAAAAAGTATTTAAAACACAAAAGTCTCTTGATCATTCCTACCTCTGTGTTATGCATGTCTGGAGAGACACAGCAGGTTCCAGTCTATGAGCCTCTGAGGGGCTGAAGCTCTTGATTATAAAACTGTGCCCTTATGGGCACTGCTGGAAGGAAAGCTTCCCAGGGCAGGACATAAGCAATTTATAAAGGAAGTGGAAACAGTCATCTAAATTGCAGCTGAATTTCTCTTTAAGTTGATACCAGCAAAAAGAATGATTTCTCAAAACCAGTTTTCTTGAGCAGAGACACTTAAAACATATCGGCCTCAGAAGGTTTTTCTCAGAAACACTCACAGCCTCGAGGTAAAGATTTATCAAAGTCTATGTGGGAATGAATATCTCCAGGCTGCTAGTTATTTCGTTTGTAATTTTCTATTCCTCTTTCACATTTGAGGTAGTTTCTTTTTGTTCTACAGTGAATCAAACACTCAAAACCATTAATATTAATAAGTTAAAATTTAGATGCTAGAAGAAATAAATATGTTATAACCTCACTATCAATCTACTCTTTATCACTAAGATCAAAACATTCAAATATTCAGAATGATTAAAATACACTTATGTCACTGAAAAAAAAATCAAGACACTGATGAAATAAAATTAATTCAGTTATTATGTAAACAACAAGAAGCAAATTTCAAGTAGGCACTCTGAGTTCCAGGCTGGGGGAACTATGGGTAAATGAAAAGACTTTAAGACAGCGATGAAACTCTGATAGGAATCCTGATTATTTCTGACAAAAGGACTCATTTTAATCAGAGGCTTGGATTTTGCTCCTTTGCCATGGTAACAGATGTAGAATCATGTACCTGGAAGGTTACAGTGATAATCTTCATTATGCTTGGAAGAAGCCCTGTGTTAACAGTTTAGTGATTGGACTGAAATAAACTAATTTGATTATTTCCACCCAATTGTGAAAACTTTCTTCATCTTCACAAAGGATGCAATATGTTGGGTGACATACTAGGCCATTAATTCACAGTGTGACCTTAGGCAAGTCCATTAATGACTCTGTGGTCCTCCCTGCCCATAATCCATGAAATAGAACATTGGTCCCAGTTCTATCCCAGAACAGGCTAAGTCTATGTTCACTGATTTTTCTAGTGCTTGGTAAGAAGAAAAGGCTCCATTTTCCCTTTTTCTTTTCATATGTGAAACAATTTTCTCATATCTACTCTACTTTTTTCTTTTTTGATAACTGGCCATTTCTCCCAAGTACTAACCAGGCCTGTCCCAGCTTAGCTTCTGTGCTCAGATGTGTTCAGGGTGGTGTGGTCATAAACACTGCCAGACTTCCACCTATACTACAAACTATAGAAAATATTTGCCCATCACACATAGGACAAGGGACTAATACCCAAAATCTACAAAGAACTCATGTAACTCAACAAAAAATAACAAAGAACCCCATCAAGAAATGGGCAGAAGAGTTAAATAGACACTTTTCCAAAGAAGACTTACAGGTGGCCACAGACATGAAAAAATTGTCAACATCCCTTATCAGGGAAATGCAAATCAAAACCATAATTAGATACCATCTCACTTCCATGAGAAAGACCCATATCAAAACAAAACACAATGTACTAACAAATGCTGGTGGGAGTGTGGAAAAAAAAAGGAACCTCATACCCTGCTGGTGGGAATGCAGATTTGTCCAGCTGCTATGGAAAAACACATGGAGGTTCCTCAATATATTACAAATAGATATTCCATACAACCCAGAAATTTCATCTGTTGGTATCTACCTGAAGAAAACAAAAACACTAAATCAAAGCGATCAATGTACTCCTGTGCTCATTGCAGCACTAGACCCAAAAGTCAAGTTATGGAAACAACCTAAGTGCCCAATGATGGAGGAATGGATTAAGAAAATGTGGTATATACATGTGATAGAATACTATTCAGCTATAAAAAATGGAAGGACGTTTGCCATTTTTGATAACATGGGTGGAACAAAGGAAGATTATGCTAAAAGAAATAAGTTAGAAGGAGAAAGACAAAGGTTGGATGATGTCACTCACATGGAATACAGAGAAACAAAACAAAGGAACTGACAAAACCAAGTCGAACAAACCCTAGAAATATGACTCTAGAACTGAGAATTCTAGAGAGGGAGGAGTGGGCACTAAGTGGTAAAGGAGCCCAGTGGTCAATGGTAAAGAACGATGGGTGCTTTGGTCATAGGTGTGGTGACATATGCCTGAGGAGGTGTGAACCTATTCCCCTAATCAGACAGTGTTGTAAACCAGTGCTCCCACATCAATTATAGTCTCAAGGTCAGTGCAGGGAGATGCAGAACACACAGAATTAAGGCATTCTGCTGTGTGTGTCTTGATATTTCACCCTTCCTGGACTCTTTCCACTTTCATATATGAAGACTTAACTCAGCTGAATTGCTGTTAGGCAGCTATTTTTAAATGATACAAAACTTTATTTTAATAAAAAATGTGAAAATATTAGACTCCCAGAGAAAAGCAGAGGGAAGCTTTTATTCCTTTTGATGAGAGGGTACCTTCACAGCACCTTGTTAAATACTGATAGGACCTTCAAATCTCCCTACCGGGTACTAAGTGTTTAACATGCTGATTATTCTTACTCTATATCTGACTCTAGTATCTATAACGGGTAGCCTCATTTTTAAACTGGTATCAGGAATAAGGACCTACCTGAGCTATATATTTCCAAAGATGAAGAAGCATTATAAATCTTTCTGAACCCAAAATGGTTAATATCTATAAACACATACAGCATGGAGTTTTGAGCATCAGTTTATCACAAGCTATGGCAAGGTTAGATATAGGCAATTTATTTTGGTACAGACATAACCCCTCACTATATATCTCTCTGTTCCAGAGTCGCTGACTCTTCTATAACTCAGAAAAGTTTTGTGTCCTGTTCTTAGAAAGCTTTTGAACTATCCTTCAAGGCTAAGTTATAATAACGACTTGAAATACCTCCCTTCCCGGGGACATTTGCTTTTAAAAACTGTGAAGACTAGTGTTTTTGTATCCTTTGGGCAAATTCCCAAAAGTGGGATTGCTGGGTGGTATGGAAGCTCCATGTTTAGCAGTCTGAGGAATCGCCATACAGCTTTCCATAGTGGTTGGACCAGTTCACATTCCCACCAGCGGTGTAGAAGAGTTCCTTTTTCTCCACATCCTTTCCAGCATTTGTTGTTGCCTGTATTTTTAATGTGTGCCATCCTCACAGGTGTGAGGTGGTATCTCATAGTGGTTTTGATTTGCATTTCCTTGATTATAAGTGATGTTGAGCATTTTTTCATGTATCTGTTGGCCATTTGCTTTTCTTCTTTGGAGAAGTG